>JAVSBS010021765.1:0-36498 GCA_033124195.1 Coracias cyanogaster
CTTATACTGACCTTCCAGTACCTGAAGGGGGCCTACAGGAAGGCAGGGGAAGGTCTATTCACAAGGGTTTGTAGTGACAGGACAAGGAGCAACAGTTTGAAGCTAGGAAAGATAGATTTAGGTTGGATATTAGAAAAGAAGTTCTTTAACATGAGGGTCATAGAACACAGGAACAGGCTGCCCAGAGAGGTTGTGGAGGCCCCACCCCTGGAGTCATTCAAAGTCACGCTTGATGAGGCTCTGAGTAACCTGACCTGGCCTAGGTAGATGTCCCTACCTAAACCTCTAGAGGTCCCTTCCAGCCTAAAACATTCTATGATTCTATGATTCTATACTCATAGGGAAGCTCAGGAGGTGTGGTTTACATAAGTGGACAATGAACTGAATTAAGGACTGGCTGAACAACAGAGCTCAGAGGGTTGTGATCAGAGGCACAGAGTTGAGTTTGAGGCCTGTAGCTAGTGCCATTCCCTAGGGATCAGTACTAGGTCGTCTCATTCAACATACTCATCAGTGACCTGGATGAAGGCACATCTAAACATAAGGAAAAACTTCTTTACTGTTAGAGTGACAGAGACATGGAACAGGCTTCCCAAAGAGGTTGTGGAGTCTTCTCTTGAGACTCTCAAAACTTGTCCAGATGTAATCCTGGGCAACCTGATCTAGGTGAACCTGCTTTGGCAGGGGGGGTTGGACTAGATAATCTCCAGAGGTCCTTTCCAACCTGATTCTGTGATTCTGTGATTTTCTAGGAGGAAAGTCATGGTACTTTATGGAAATTGAAGTCAAAATTATTCCAAAATATATGCATAAACTTAGCTGCATGAAACATTAATTTTGCTTCTGCTTGTAATGTTTTTTTGTGACCCACTTTTGCAGAAAGGCCTATAGGAATATCTTTGGAAGCTTATAGACTTTAACACAGAATTTCACATTTTCTACATTTTTTACTTTAAAGGTAATAGAATTATTATCTACTAATATTGAATACTTACTACAATATTTTACAGTTTAAAATATCTGCAGAAAGGCTGTCCTTCTTTACTATGTTTGTATATCTTTTTGAGAACAGAGGGCTTAGAATCTGACAAATTTTGGCTTTTCATACCAGATTTATTACCTGTAGATGTGCATGTTGGTTTTTAAATCAAATGCTTTTGGGGGCACAGTGATGGTGATTCCTCAACTGAAGTCCTATTGTTGCTTCTAAGGTCCAGTAATTACCTGGTAAGCTTAATATATGCTGTTTTCAAAACCCAGAATGAAGAAATACAAATATTTAAAAGTATCGAAGTTAAATGGTAAGAAAATCTTGCTAAAATTAAGTTATACTGATTATATTTTTAAAAGAAAATCTTATTCATATTAGTAGAAAACCATGTAGCAGTACTCTGTATATCAAGACTTCTAAGTACACAAACACTTTTAAAGGACAGTAGAGCCTTAGGCCTTATTCAAAGAGAATTGTAATTTTACTCTGATTGATAGTATAACAAAAGCAGCTAGTCTGCTGGAATAATCCTAGTCACATTGATTTCTGAGCACTCAGAATTAAAATCAGTATAAGGCAGAAGAGAGGAAAACAGAATGAGTGAGTTGCAAGACAAAAAAAAAAGGTCAGCCATCAAAAGTAATAACTGGAAATCAAAATCACAAAGAAGTATCTACCTGTGTCAAATTATAAAACTTACCCAGCTCCTAGGCTGTCAATGGTAAATCTCCCTTTGGCTTCAGGTCACTGACTTGGGAATGAAATCCAAAACAGTCCTAGTGATTTAAAATTATCTTTCATGGATTTTTCTACCTCTAATGAAAATTGAAACATCATTTATTACTTCCATACAGTAGTAAGGATCTTGGATCTTCTCCAGATATTGTCCAAATGGTAGCAGTCTCCCATATCTTTAAAATGCCTCTGGCTTGACTAGGAAGTGAAACAGCTGAGTTTTGCCAGCAGTTGCACAGCTAGTACATAGACATAGTTGACATAATTTTTAATCTTTTTTTTTACTCCAATGTTATTTCCATTTGGACTGCAGTTGGATGGAATTTAGTCAAGAACCAAAGTCCTTGGTTTGTTTTGGTTTAAACATCTCTCAGAGGCTTTCTGCTGTGAAAATTGAGCCTGATAGCAGTGAAAGTCCTGGATCATGCCAGAAATCTCCAGGTAGCTCCTTACCATTGATTGGATATCCTGGGACTCCAGGCAGTAGATATAAAGCCTGTATTCTTAAACTCATATGTCTTCAGCAAGTCAAAGCACTTCAGCTATTTTTAGATGATATTTTCCAGTTTTGTCTGTGAGAAATTTTGAAAAAATATTTTTCCTTCTGAGGATTTTTTTCTCTCCCAGAATTTCAACAAAAGGACGTTTCTGTTTCCAAGTACATCCAGCATCTGTTTTTCATTTTCAGTGAAAATATAAGTGGTACCTGAACCAGCTGGGAGTCCTGAATTTGAATTCTCCTGAATGTAGAGGTCATCTTTTGAAGGTGTCAGGGAAGAGCGAGCTGCTTCTGATATGACTGGAAAGTAAAGAAAAAAAAAAAAGACATTTCATACAAATAAGAGGACAATTATGAAAGGAGTAGAAATGTAAGAGATTACTAATTCTAATGCAGCTTGTGAGCCATAGTCAATGCTATCCTAAGTTGAATCACAAGATTCTACACAAGACATCGTCCTATTTAAAATTTTCAGCCATAGACTTGCACACCTTGTTCTTGAAAATCACTGCATGGCAAAAAACCCACACACTTTCTAGATCAAATACAGGAATCATAAAAGCTGGCATTTTCTCTCAGCTTTAGAAGATACCTTCAAAAGTCAAGGATATAATCTTTTACTAGTCTCTCTTCCTGAAGAATGTTTCAGATCTAAATTGTGTAAGACTTTTAACTGTGCTTGTAACTCTCATGGAAATGGAAATACGTAGTTTTATTAGCTTGAGTTTAAAAACAACTTCAAGAGGAAGGCTATTTATTCATCCACATGGCACAGAAAATGCTTTGGATTAAAGTACTTTCATTACAAAAATAGTGGGGAGGTAAAATACAATTAGGCTCAGCTAGATAATTTTAATGTTTGATTACAATCAACCAAGCTGGGACAAATTTTCGTGCCAGCACTAAGATCCTGGTCATAATACGGTTACATATTCTCTGTAAAATTAAATGTGAAATTTACATGCAAAGTGGCATGTTCTCTTGTTGCATCCATATAACTCCCATTAGAATTAATGGGAAATACATGTGCCTATCAAGAAGAAAATATACCCCATTAAATTCCCAAACATCATGTCAGTTTTTGACATCCTCTATTATGATCTATGCTCACACAGCAAAAATTTTAATAACGCACCTCAGATATACTGGGTTTCATATGTAGATCTTAAAGGATTATATGAAGAGTAAGTCCATGCAATTCAAAGATACCTGTGAGGAAACTGGAACTTAAGTTATGCCTATGGCAGCACCTTGCAGAGATACTCCAAAAACATTCTGCAACAGACACTGGAAGGAAAATTTGTATAGGAGGATAGAACTTAACACAGGTGAATATTCAAAATTCATCCCAGATAAAGTATCATATACACACAACTAGTCTCTTTCTAAGAACCAAACACCCGTCCAGATGCTCATTCACTCATCTCTCCTTGGTGGGAAAATAGGGTGAGAAAACTCATTGGTCATGAAAAAGATAGGAAGATTTCTTGTAAATTACTGTCATGGGCAAAACAGACTCATTTTGGAGAAAATTAGTTTAATTTATGGCCAATTAAAATAGATTTGGGTAGTCAAAAACAAAGACATACATTAAGCCAACACCTTTCCTCTCCACTTTCTCATGCTCCACTTCACACCTTTACTTCTGACCCCTCTCCATCCTTTTCCAAAGTAGCCTAGAGGGGATGGAGGGTGGAGCAGGCTACAGTTTCTCTGCAGATCCTTCCTCCTCACACTTTTCCATGTGCTGCAGTTCCGTAAGGAAATGCCCATCTGCTCCAGCATGGGGTCCTGCATAGGCTGCAGGATGGATCTGCTAGTATGCCCTGGAGTGCCACTGCTGCTGCCTCCTCATCCTCCTTCTTGTCACTGTCATACTCCTCCTCATCCTCCTGCTTGTCACTGTCATACTCCTCCTCATCCTTACCCCCCTCCTCCTGCTCATCCTCCTGTGTCCAGCAATGAGTCTGCTGGAGCTACCTGAAGCTGTGTCTGGAACGGGACTGCCCATGGCATGTTCTCATAGAGGGCACTCCTGCAGCCCTCCCACTGACAGCATTTTGTCTTTTACACTCAAGAAGCAGACTGCTGTACCCGACCTAGACCAGCATTTCTGCATTGTGCCAGATAGACATATTCCTTAAAGTAGCTGGACCTACTTCACATTTCTGGGTGAGGCTGGAGTTACCAACTTCCCCCAAAAGTTTACAAGTATCTGGGAAAATACATCCTCTGTGAGGCTGAAAAGCTCATGCACAGTTTACACCCACAGATTTCCAGTCCTTTAGTCTGACTGACTCAGCAAGTAAGCTCTTCTTAATACAAACAGTTCTCACCAAAAAATTACTTTTTCCCCGCCTGAAAACAGGTCATTTCCAAAATAAACCCCATTAACCTGGGGTCTTCCAATTGAACATGCCCCATGCGAAGGACTGCAGCATGAGAGTCTTATCCTGCAGTAGGGTAATTCTGACTAGATGAACTGACTGCTATTAGAGCATGTGAGGTGTAGTAACTGGCATTCTAGTTTAGACCACCAACAATGAAGAGGAAGGATATCAAGATGAGAGATGGAATACGTAGTTTGGTGGAAAACATTAAAAGATAAACTGCTCTGATTTTACAGAGACAACAGAAAATATGAGGTTATTTGTGCTATGAAATATAAAAAGGTGATCTATAAGCACATACCCATACAGTATCACAACAATAAGAACTCAAATTATTCAGAAACGTGTGGTCATTCGTCAATCTTTAGCATTTAAGTGTTCCTTGGTGTGGAATCCTACATGTCTAATTGTGACCTTACTGTGAAATTTAGAAGAAGTGAGAAGTAAATACCGGCTTCATAAATTTTATCTCAACATGCCTCCAGATTATTTGAAACAGTCCAAACTGAAGAATTCAGTAAACTGTAGTTTCAAGAAGTCATGCATTATTTTATATTTTTATCTCATTTCCCCCCTACTTTTTTATATTATGTAGATTTATTACATTTTATCATTTATGATTGAGTAAAACCCAAATGTCTTAGGCTGGATAAGAGCCTACGTGGTAGCTAATATCCCAATAGTAAGAGTTATTCCCTTTCTTCACCACCTTAGCCTTCAAGGAATTGATTTTGAGGGAATGACAAAAATAGCTCATGAAATAGGTCCAGACTCTCAAACCAATGTAGCACTGCAGTTCCGTGATTTCAGCAGAGATATGCTAGTTCACACCTACCGGGAAATGTGGCCTTTGCCCTTAAAGTGGCAATTACAAGATGTATATCACTTCTTGATGAGATTTATATTATCAAGCACATTCTGTGGAGTTTTCCTTGCTAGCTTCAGGGGAGTAGATATTTACCGATGAGTCATTGACATGTCTTGAGCTATCACAGAATCTCCAGGGAATCACCAACCTTTTCTTCCACAGCAGCAAAATAAGAGGAACAGCATTTTCAGCTCTAAAATGTCACTGCTTTATTGGAAATAATGCCCTATACACCTTTTCAGACTTTTTATTAATATATTTGGATTATACTTAATTTTATGCATCTATTTCATACTTCCATTCTGAAGTGTTTAGGTGTCCATGTTAGGATTCAGAATTGGTTTACTTTGAAAATAAGGACAAAAAATGAGTGATGTAAAACTCAGAAAAACACCATGAAAACAGATTGAGAGGATACTGTGAGGGCAGAGAAGGCAGAAGTGAAAGATTGTTAGAAATATTGAAAGTACTCAGTCAAATGCCTCCCAGTATTGAAATAATGGTGTTTTACTGTATTTATATCTGGTTTCTGTGTAAAGATGTTCATAACCTTTTTCTCCTTTGGTTGTTCAACATGATTAATTCCCCTAATGAAATACATACAGCTGAAAGTGTCAATGGAAATATGTATGCTTTGACAACTTCCAAAGTTTATCTGAATTATGTCCTTCGGATTTCCAACTCTGTAATAGCAGATTCAGCTATAAAAGGTGATGTTTTTCAGGTGCAGTTATTGTTCAAGTAGTGTATGTGCCAGATAAAACTAAGAATCTGCAATAATAAGTTGATGTACCTGCTCTTCTTTCCTACTCAATGCATAACTTTAAATATAAATTAAACAGTGTTTCCAAATTTTATTCCAATAAATGGCAATTTCATATTATTTTTACCTAAAACCAACTTTCCCAAATCACTGACAAAAATAGAACTGCTGAAACAGGTGAAAATCTGCTAAAAGCCCCGAAATGATTGCTGTTTTTAAGCAAAATGGAATTTTAGAAAGATTAATGGGTCACTTCAGCAATCCGATTCTACTTGTGACAGTGGGCATTGAGTGTAAAACAAGCCCTTAGCTGGTGAAAAGCAGCTTGATTCATAATTCAGAGTTATTGTGAGCACAGGTCAGATGCAGATTGGGGCCTGACCCAGCCTGTCATTTGACTTCCAACTCCTTGCTTTTTATCTGCTACTACGCTCTAATTTTCATTGATTAAGACTAAACTGATTTTCCAGAATACTGAAGAAAAGAATAACAAAATTGAAAACTTTGCAATTTGTCATATTAATGAATGGAGTGTAATGGCAAGAAAGAAGTGAAAGAGGCACAGTCCAATAACTTAATTCATCACAATATCAGTAATTCCATGTAGTGAGGAAGAATAGAAGTGAAATTACAGGCTTCAGAAATATGTGAATTTATATGACCATCATGGGAGAATACATATTTGTATAGGTAAAAATAATAACAGTTCTGGATAGTGGGAGGAATAAGTAGGTAGACATGCAGTATTAACTTAAAGAGCAAAATTATGTTAAAAATGCCATTAAGAAGTTCCACGGTCAGACAGAACTTCAAAGGTGTACTAAGCTACATTAGAGATAAAGTTAGGGAGTCAAAAAATGTCACACAATCCTTGCAATTACAAGTAAAATACACATAACATGTGTTATCCATTAGGAAATTAGAAAATGTGTTTTGAATACCATGTCTCTTCTGGATGGATGCTCTTACCTTCACTGATATGAAGATTCTTGAATTACATACCTAAGCATTTTCTGACAAAAATAAACTACCCAGGGAATGGAGAATAAGGACTTAGAAATGAGAACATTAAAATTTAAATTCATTTAAAATCTAGCCCTTCTTCTTATTTTTGTTTGAAACTATAATGGTTAAAATAGTAATTGTTGAGAGGTAAGAAATGGAACTAATTTCTCTGCTGCACAGAAGACTATCTAGTATCTTCTGGAAGTACCCCAACAATCACACCATGGTTGAAATAGGAGGAAAGGTATTTCTAAAACTCTTTTTTTCAAGGCTTTTCCATTTTTCAGAACATAAAGAAAAAGCTACTCAAAGAAAACCAGGGAAAATGACCATAATTCCACTGTCTTATGACTACCATCTATGAGACTGGAGATGGGATTTTAGTTTCTGCTCCAGGAAGACAGTTTCAGTTTTAAAGCAGTTTTTACAGTGAATATTTGCATAGTTGCTGGGCAACTGTTACCCTGATCTTGACTGTCATGGATTATTTTAGAAACTGTGAGGCTACAAAATTCTGGCTGTATTCTTTATCACTGTCTTTTCCTTGATTAAAAACTTTGCTGTTTGGGATTTCACATTTCTAGGATTAGAAACTAAGCAGGATTTTAATTTGCACTGAGTTACTTCTCCATGTGAGAGGTTATGCAGTACTTTGGCACTTGCATCTTCCTGTAGATTTAAAATATATTTGGTATCTTGTAGAAAATGATAACTATAAAATTATGATTTCATGTGGTACAAGATTAAATCCTCACTCATACTCCAGTAATTGTCAAAAGAAAGGACTCAAGTTGTGCCATTTAGCATTTTAATTGCACTCTTTGTTCTTAGTGTGGATTAATTGTATGCCATATTATGGTCTTGTAATAATTTTGTTATGAAATGAAATACCAGGGAATGGAAAATATATCGTCTTCTGTACAATATTCCATGAATTAGAATTATGTACTGTAGTACTTTGACCTTTTCTATATTCTGTAATTTGACTGAATGGTCATTATGCTTTTCCCTCATTAACAAACTGAATAACCAATAGCTGAATTGATGACATGGGCATGAAGTCAAGAAACAGACTAATGAAATAGTCACAGCAGCATGGTGTAGTAGATGACTATGTCTAAGAGAACACATGAGCCATTAAATCTCAGAATCAGTGAAAGTGACTGGAATGAGAGCAGAAAGTGAACAAGAAAAAAAATGTTTTTATGACAATAGAGCAAGCTTAGCTTATTCTTATTAAGCCCTTGTAAAATTCTATTGTCATATAAAACAGAGTAAGTGAAATATTAAGGCTTAATTTAAACAATAAACATATCACTAGACTAGACAAGGCTTAAAGTTTCTTTAACAAAGAATTTAATATCAAAAATTTATAAGCGGATTTAAATTCTAACGAACTGACAGCCATCATATACACACAATAGTATAATGATAGAAGTATTACAAATTAGCCATATCAGACTATTGTCTAGGTTTTCCCTTTCAAGCAGACGATATCCACAATGACAGCATTTCCATGATATTGTGTCAGTGGTACCATGGAAGAAAAATGCATGTAATAGAATGGAGGAAATTAAGAGACATCTTTTAAAAATTAAATAATAAGTATTATTTTAAAGTAGGTTTAGTGATAAAACTGCACTTTGAATTTACAGGATGTATTGGTTACAAGAAGATTCAAGAGACATTACAGTTACAAACTGACTTTGCTATCCTTTTGGAATCTACTTGTAATTGATTACAGTTAGTGTCGCTCATCTGCTTATACTCGGCTGTAAAGATATTTTCAGTCATTTTGGGCCACTGATTTCTACACATAGTCTTCTCCAACATCTAGTAGGGAGCTTAGTTGATCATGGATGTCTTCTTTACCAAAGGCTCAAAAGTCATAATGGAGGGGTAGTATGCAAGCTTGTGATAACTCCATATCAGTACAATTTCTAGCCAGTATCAGTGTTCTGGATCACCAGGAGGAAAAATAAAACACCTTTAGTATAGGATAAAATATAGGTGCTGCAAATTTGCAACTAAAGGTGAACTCATGCCATTTTAAAACTACTGTGTTTCACAAGTTCAGATTACTTTAAGCTTGTAATATCATGGCCCTTCCTCACACACAAAGAACGATTGTTTGTGATAATTTATACAGCTAAGTAAGAATTAGGTAATTACTTACAGCTAGGTGAGTAATATTGCAAATGTAACATTTTCATATTGTTATCATCAAAACTCTGGGTATAGCGAATTAGAACAAGAAATCTTACATTTTCTTCCAGTTTACATAAAACAGCCGCAAATTCAGTTTGTGGACTTCATAACTCATTTTGATGTTCTTTCTTTTGATCCCAAGAAGACATATATTTATAATTTCCAGAAGAACTGCCTCAGAGGTAAGTACTATTCAAATATTGGTCTGTAGAGATAAAAAATGTACAGTGTCAGTGGTATTTGGCTGTGGATTGATGATGCATTGCACAAGGATATAGAGACATCATTCCTATAAAATGTGTAACATGATCGTTTAGGGTATATTTAACCTTTAAGACAAATCATTTTTATTTCCTCTGACTTAGAATTCAAGGCACTTTTTACATTTAGTTTGTTTTGTTGTTGGATTTTTTTCGCCTGTGTTTGCCTATACTGTGGCTGCTGCAATTTTTTGCTTTGGCAAAACTGGAATAGTGGACTTGATTACAAAGAACAAGAGCAATATGAAGAACTCCAAGAGTACCAGCTCAAGTTGAATAGATTTCAGTGTAAATGAATGTGAAATTGGGCTTTCAACAGGAAGCCTGAACTGGTAAAATACTTTTTATGTTGGAACGGTCATCCAAATCAATCTTCAGAAAAAGAGAAGTCTGTCATTTAAACTCACAAAACCTCCTGGAACATAGAGGGATACAAATACCCTGAATTTCCTACTTGTGATTTTTCCCTGTTCTTCAATAAATCTCTCCCCTCCATCCAGCTTCCATATCATGATTAGCCTTTGATTTCTTCTTTCATGTGTATTACATGTAATAATTGGATAGAATTTTTCATCTGACAATATTTTCTGAGTAAGAAAAACCTAGTGTTTTTCTGTTATGTGTGATCAGTTACTTGATCCTCAGTTCAAACAACAAAGTGATCTCTGGGGACACCTAGGATTAAGACTGTATTTAATATCCTTCTGGTAGCAAAAGCAACATCTAATCTTTGGCATCCATCCCTCGTGCACTGACTACCTACGAGTACAATTATTTTTTCTAGAGGTATTCTTCTGATCCATAGCTGACTTCAGAGGCAGCGAGATCTGGTGGCTGGGCAAAGACCCAGACTGCAGATCCACCAGCCAAAATCCATTCACTCTGAGAAGTGGACCTCTTGGGTCTCAGTGATTATTGAGTCAGAACTGCAGCAAATTAAGCAAAGACCTTGAAGAAGGAAAAGTTAAAAGCCCCACGGCAGCTGAAAAGGTAGTAAAAGGAATGATGTTTCAACAATTTTCAGTTAACTCAGGGCCGAGGAGGTTAACTATGAAACCGTACTGAAGAAATTTTAAGAGTTCTACTCCAAATAAAAATTAAACTTACTACATATATTTTTTATTTTTATCAGAGACTCTTACAGCAAACAAGAACTCAGGGAGTTTGCAAATCTACATAAACTGTATCAAAGTGCTTCCCTTTGAAAGTGCCCATCCATGATCAATAACTTAAATAAAACAATTAGAAAACAGCATGAATCCGTTGCCAAAACAATAACGCTAGAGTAATTACTACTAGTTGAACATAAGAGTCACTAGATGAAGTTGAAAAGAGTTTCATACCAGGAGAGATATTAGGGAATATCACAATATTCCCAGCAGAGAGGTGTGTGGTCAAGTCCTCTGGAGAAAGGAGTAGTGACACTTATGCAGGCAGAGTTCCTCCCAAATCAGTGGACAGATAAAACTGCAGGCAGTGGAAGCTTTCACAGCCAGCCTATGAAGCAGTGAATGGAGGCCTATCTCCTACTTTGCTAGAAGTCTCTAACCATGTAGCATAGAATGAAGTAGGTGCTAATGCCAGGAAAACAAACAAACAAAACACCTCAAAACTTCTACGCTAATAAATCAGACTAATAATGGAGCACATAGGATCCAGGAAATGGAGGGGATAGGGAAGATCTCAGCCTAACACAATATAAAAGAACATCACTTATTTACAGTTCATGGGGAAAATTTTCAAACCAACTCCTTTAAGTGTGAGTAAAAAAGTGGAGTGGCATATGGTTAGAAGTCATAAAACAGACCAAATGTAATCTTTTACTAGTGTAGAATAAAATCATCCTTCCCTTATGTGTAGATTTGTTTACATTGCCTGATAAAAACCAATATTTATCTGCCATAGGCTATGCTTCTGACTTGTGGTAGTAAGAAAACACCACGGCTAGATGGGTGATTGTGCATATCAAATAAGCTTTTGCAGAAGATGCTTCATATTGGAATAGCTTTCAGTAAATGATTTGTTATATTTAAGCAGTAATCACTTAAGTATAGGTTTGGACATGTTTCTGAATGGCCCATCTACTGCCAGCTTTGTGCTTTGTTGGGAAACAATAACAAAATACTAAAGCCCCTTTTAAAAACAGGATATCAAACAGAAATTTAAAAGTATTTAATAGTAGAAGAGTATCAACGAAATAACTGTAATTACCTCAACATTTTCTTCAAAATAAAACTGAAAACAAAAATGTCTTCACTTTTAACAGCTGATTGGAGACTTGCACATGTATAAAGAGACACGTATGTTAAAATAAATCCAATAACATTTGGGTTCTCAGAAACTGCCATTACCTCATTAAAAAACATTCTACAACAGATAGAAATGGTCCCTAGAGAAGTTTTCATCACAAGAAATGTAGTCATGTGTGGTTATCACCCCAGATGAACACAAATTATAGAGGAACAGGTGTGCAGAACTGAAAGACAGGAAAAGGTAAGAGACATGGAGCTGATCACTTTGGCCTGATGTCATTTTTGAATGGACAGCATTATCCCGCTTTTGCATATAAGGCCAGTACAATTTGGTTGCATTTAGAAATAATTAATCACTTGTGTATTTGATAATATTCTTACATTGCTGGTTTGAACTTGATTCCTCTCTTCTCTCTACTACTAACTTTCACAGAGTACCGATACTACAATACTCACACCATTTACATAGGAAATACCTAAATGTTGTCCTACAAGACTCTGCACCCATAAGTCATGTGTCTGTCCACTTATTTCCATTTCCATTTCCCATTTCTAGCAAGATTGTAACTGCTCTGAAATGAGGATTATTTTCCACCATATAATCAAAACATAGCAAACAAGAGCTTGATCTCAAACTTGGCCCCAGGATACTTTTTCACAGATTCATAGATTCATAGAATGCCAGGTTGGAAGGGATCTCAAGGATCATCTAGTCTAACCTTAAGTGTAGTTTGAGACGGGCCAGCACCCTGTCAAGATGAGTCTTGAAACTGCCTAATGTAGGGGACTCCACCACCACCCTTGGGAGACTATTCCAATGTTTAATTGTTCTCATTGTGAAAAAATTCCTCATAAACTCCAATTGGAATTTCCCCAGGAGCAGCTTGCAGCCATTACTCCATGTATGTTTCATGTGACTTATTCTAAAAAGGGAGTCCCCTTCCTCTTGGTAGCCACCCTTCAAGTACTGGTACATTGTAATTAGGTCTCCCCTAAGCCTTCTCTTCTCAAGGCTGAACATACCAATTTTTCTCAGCCTTTCTTCATATGGCAGGTCTTCCAGTCCCCTGATCATCCTGATGGCCCTTCTCTGGACCATCTCCAGCCTGTCCACATCTTCTTTGTACAGCCGAGACCAAAACTGAATGCAATACTCGACGTGTGGCCTGACTGTTGTAATGTAAACAATTGCCAAGAGCAAACACATTTTTTTTCCATTCATTTTTAATGTTGGGCATCCATTACTCTGTTTCAGAGGAAGTAGAGAGGAGTAAAATCTAGTTCTCTGGATGGGAAGAAATACCAAACATAAAGCAATATAAATCTCTTGAGGGGAAACTGAAATGTATTTTATTGATTTACTTCTGGTAAATTTATTTACTGTTTAGTTTAAATTGGGAGGAGATGGGGGGTAGGATGGGGAGGAAGCAAATTGTTGAGCGCAATGTCAGTTCCGCAGAGCTTGATGAGGGAATTGCAAATCTCACATGACCACACTGTGAAATTCACTGTATAAATCTTTGTTTTCTAGACCAGGGATTTGAGGAGCACTTTGCAGAAAGTACTTTAATGACCAGAGGGAAGGACTTCTTGGATGCATTCTATGCTTGTTATATATTTCATTAGATTTATTGTGAATCTGGGTTTTGGAGATCTTTAAGGATCTTATAATATTCCCATGAAGAAAGAGTAAGTTATCTGATTTCCACTACTCCCCAGTTCAGGATATATAAGCTTTACAGCCCATTTCACATCTGAAAGTGTGAAGCTGTTTCTTTACAGGTATTTGAGTTTACGACAGAAAACAGAGGGACAGCTGTGTCTGCACCCATTCTGTCTTCCAGACACTGTTCAAGGACAACCCTATGTTCAGTAAATTATAACAATATGAAAGTTATCTGTTTTTCTAACATTAATTGTAGTTACATTTATCTAGTCTCTAGAAATAATTTCTTAAAGCACTGTGAAGATTTGGGGCCCAGATTTAAAAAGCTTTACCCTCATAGTTATAGCTGGCAGAAAAATGAGGATTAATTTTTTTTTTATTATAACTATTATGTAAATACCTAACTATTGTTATGTTTTCTAATCCTGAGTAAGCAAAAAATCTTGTTCTTTCAGGAAAACTAGGAATACTGAAAATCAAAAGTGAAACAAAAGAGCAACAGTCCCTGTCTCTGTTCACCCAGTTCAACTTTCAGCTGATTGGAGTGGAGGAAGCAACTCCAGAGCTGGCTGGGATCATGTGTCTCCGATTTCCTGGAAGCAGGCTTCAGGATCTGGTAAGTAGTGCCAGCAAATTTTAACACATCTCTCAGCTATGACACACCTCTAATTTAATTGCCTAAGAGAGATCAGCAGGACTGGCAGGTTCAGAAGTACTGGGATCTCAGGAATCAGGGTAAGAAGCACCCTAGCACACCAGTAGCAGAGTTAAAATGTGAAGGGAGGTAGGACCCTGAGGACAGCGGAAGGTACAGGTACATGTGTCCAACAGTCAAGGGGTTTGAGCAGTTACCTCAGATGAGGGTGTCTGAATGCAGCACAATATGCTAGAAATTAAGTATTTTGAGGGATGGAAAAATGAAGAACTGACTTAGCTGACATAGTATATAGCAAGGCTGTGGCAAGACAGTTTCAGTCCTGTTCAATTATTATCAACACAAGATAGAAAGGTTTTAGCAAAAGAGAGCGTGAGAAACCATTCAGTAATTTGGTTGTTTCAATACCCAAGTTTCATTTCTCATCCAGCAGGACAGGAAAAGCTGTTTCTCTGGTTTTAAGTAGATATAGATACTGAATGACAGAAGGAGGCTTATAATCCTAAGGAATACCAGGCATTTAGTCAACACTGAGACCTCTCCTTTACATTTCACAGGTGCTGAGCTGATTATTGAGGCTCCCATTCTGAATATAACCCAGCTTCCCATACACTTCATGGTCAACATCTGGCTGCACTGACATCACTTACATCACCTTCAATAATATATTACCAGGTAAAATTAGCAGACTGTGCAACCTGAGAGACTTTCTTGTGATTTGTTTGGAAGATAATCACCTTTTTTCCAGCAAAACTGAAATTTCCTTTAAAAAAAAGAAAAATGTTTCTTTAACAGATCTGCTCTAGAGGGTAAAAGCTTATTTGCTTATACACAGTATATTGTGTGCAGCACTCTGTGTTCATTCACACACAGAGTAAGTGTAGATCTAACTATGTATGCATATACATGGTCAAACATACACATTTCAAATAGGATCAGTATTAGCTACATACAGCAAGGCACATTAACTCATACAGTATACGAAATCCAGGGCATTATCTATGAGATTTTTGGTCCTAAAGGCACAAAAATAAATGTACTGTAAAATCTTATAAAGCAGGGTTCTGCTTTGGATTTTTGTTTTAATTAATGTACTTATTGAACAATAGTTAAAAGTAATGCTGCACCCGATGCAAGGAGAAAAAGACACTGCTGTCTCTGGGGAGTGTTCTTCATTGATTATGCCAGAGAAGAGGGAGAACATGTCTCAGCTAGATCATGTTCCTTGTTATAACAAAGCAGACACAACTCTGCTATATGCGCTGAGTAGAAAATTAGTATGAGGTAATGCTATCATAAATAATTGCTTAAAGCACCTCGGTATTATGGAGGTTGAAATTTCAAAAAAAGAGAAAGGTCTGTAAATGTAAAAGCATGGTGAAGGGTAGCTTTTAAAGTAATTGAGGATTTTTCATTGGATGGTAGCTTTCTACAGTACATTATTTAAAATCCAAGTGTGGAGTACCCTCTAGCTGATATCTGAAGATCAAAGCTGCTATTAGATTTTTTTTAAACTGTTGTAAAAGTTCAGCTATTATAAAAGAAATTAAAGGAACTAATGGAACAAATAACATAAAGTAGTCTTCCATCCAACACAGCAGATCAGTATAACTTGTGAAAGGGTGTTTGTTACAAAAGGCCCCAAAGCTTTTAAACGCATTTTTGGTCTAAAAATTGAATTTCAGGTAGCACAGTTGAAAAATCAAACATTGACTTTAATGAGTGCCATTAAAGATTCACCATTGTTATTGTCAGGATTTATTCTCTCTTCTCTCTGGAAACGAAATTTGAAGCTGAAATGCAAAGGAAACAAGCTACTGCACTCTGGACAAGAATTCTTTGATCACAGAGGCAAACACAAAATGGCTTATTAATGATTGCAGCTCAGTGCTCTGACTGACCTCAGGGAGAGCAGCTTTTTTAGAATAAGCCACAATTACATTATATAGTTTAACCCCTGAAGGGAAGGCAATTTTTAGGTCTGCAACCTACCGTAATCTGACAGGAGGCCACAGAAGCCATTCAACGTAACGGTCAAATATAAGACATTGTAGGATTAGCACTATGTATCGTGAAAGAGGGGTATAGCAGTGCGTGGCTCTAATTTTGGACTGCAGAAAGATTGGATGGCATTACATGTAAGGCAGTAAATTAGTAAACAATGAATGTAGTCTAGCACATCACTCCTTAACACCAAGCTGCCTGTGAAATTAAGAGTCTACATGTTTTCAAAAAGGCCTTCACACTGAAATAAGGAACAATATATTCATACCTGATGAGATGCGATCATTTTTATAGATCTCTCAATTCATTCCAGGGCTTGGCATATAGATTATTTATATCAGCAGAAATGACTAATTACATCAGCTCACAGGAAATGAGAACTAGAACCTCGATTTTTTCATCTGGTTCTGACTAAGGCTAAAGTATATCTTTGTAAACAAAACTGTACTTATTTGTAAACAGAACTGCTTTACCCTGAATGCCATGTTCATGTTACATTACCACAGAAAATTTGACACCTCCAGAAGATGTATCATTGAAAATGATACATGAAAATGATAAAACCACAACATAGTGAAAAGTACACTAGGACATCACTTGTAGAGCAAAGGATAAACATCCCTCTAAACGCTTTTTTTCTTGTCCCTTGCTCTTTCTGACTTTTCTAATTCTGAACTGTGACCTTTCTATATATGATGTCCTATAGAACAGAACAAAACTTAGACCAAGAAACAACTTTAGAAGAATTAAAATATATGTTTCTCCCCGGCTTAACTAACACAAACACTGAATATTTATTATTTCTTCTGTTGCTGCAATTAATATTCTTTAACCAGATCGCATGAGTGTCTTGTAAACAAGCATCAGCGAGCCACTCACTCCTACCCCTCACCCCCTGCAGTGGGACGGAGTGGAGAAAATACAACAAAAGGCCTGAGGTTCAAGACAAGTAACAGGGAGGGCACACACCAATTTGGTCCTGGGCAAAGAACAAACTCGACTTGGGGAAACAACAAAATTTAATTTAAACAACAGAACCACCATGAATTTACTAACTGAATCAGAGTAAGATAATGAGAAATACAATCAGACCTTAAAAATACCTTCTCTCCACCCCTTCTTTCTTCCCAGGCTCAGCTCTGCTCCCAATTCTCTACCTTCTCCCTGCCAGAGGCATGGCAGGGCGGGGGTGGCAGGAAGCTGTGGTTGCAGTCAGTCTGTCACATGTTATTTCCACCTCTCCTTCCTCCTCAGGTGGAGGACTCGTTACTGTCCTCCCCTGTTGCAACATGGCATCGATCCCACAGGGGACACTCTTCCACAAACTTCTTCAATATGAGTCCTTCTCACAGGGCTGCCGCTCCTCATGAACTGCTCCAGCATGGGTCCCTTCCACGGGGTGTATTCATGCTAACAATGGACTGCTCCAGCATAGCCGTCCTCAGAGTCATGGCCTTCTTTGGGCTACGATCAGCCACCTGAACCAGTGTGGCATCCTCCGTGTACTGCAGGCAGGCATCTGCTCCACCATTAACCTCCATGGGCTGCAGAGGGTCTGCCTGCCATCTCACCAGGGGCTGTGGGGAGTCTCCACTCCAGCACACCTCCCGCCCCTCTGTCTTCACTGACCTTGTTGTCTGCATAGCTGTTCCTCTCAGATCCCACTCCTCTCCAAAACAAAAGAAGTTGCCCAGCAGGTTTTTCCGCTCTTAAACATATTATTGAAGACCTGCTACAACTGTCCCTACCTAACTCTGCCTTGGCCAGAGGCAGGTCTGACTTGGAGCCAAGGGATCTTCCAGAAGCTTCATAGAGGAGCTGCCCCTCTAGCCCCTCTGCTACCAAAGCCCCACCAGACAAAAACTCATTACAATGAGTCAAGTTTCTACAAAGGGCAACATGTATGAATGACATTTTTATTGTATTTTATGCATCTGCAATTACTCTGAGATTGATGTAAAATGTTTCTCTAAAACCCTTAATTGGGACTGCCCAACAAATGAAGGAGATAGTAAACTAATGGAAATGAACCACTGAAAAATAAGTGAGGTAGGAATTTGAAAACTTGTGGAATCTTTGGTGAGGGGAGCAGACCCTTGCATTGTCTTTATGTGATTAAAAAAAGAAGCATTGTTCTGGGATGGCAGTCTGCAGAGCACTAACCTCACAGGCTAGATGGGCACAAAGAGGAATAAAAATTGAGCAATTAGGTCAGGTGTGAGATATTGATCACAAAATTACCCAAGGCACTATGGGAAGAAAAGGGAATGATACTTATTAACTATTTATATGCCACTGATGGAAATAAATAGTAAATAAGACTCAGAATTTCTCATATATAAGTATACAATTGCCTTGATTAGAATTACAGAAACCTGGAGGATTAATGACTGAAATATTAAAACCCGTGGTTATATGCTATTACAAAAGGTAGTGTAGGAGAGATAAAAGAGGGAAGGGGGAGTTGTAAACCACTGGTAGGTTGGATGACATAAACTTTGAATCTCTATAGATCAGTGCTCCATCCTGTGCCAATTCTGGGTAGATCAGTAGTTATCATTTACTGATTCCCAGATTTAGGTCTCATAGACCCAAAAGGTTGACTCCTGCCTGTATATATCAGTGCATATAGATAAAAGATGAGTAGAAGGGGAGGAAAATTCTGTATGACATGCAGAAATGAGATTTCATAGATGGCATAAATCAGAGACCTCAAAAATTTAACAAAAGTATATTTTGCTTGCCAAATGAAATGTAGTAACTAGCTGTTTATCACTTCCACAGAGGAACACGTGATTGTGACTTATGTCTGTTGCATGCAAACAGGATTAAATAAATCCAATACTGTAAACTACTACACACATGCTACACAAAACTCCCAAATAATTATGTTCAAATCAGGAAGGAGAAAATTTTAAGGAGAAAAATGTGAGTGTTAGTAGAAGTAAGGCACTGGCAATTTGTCTAAGACATATTTTAAGAAAATAATTGAATATTAATAAAAAGTAGCACTGACATAAGAAAGGTGGTGTCATTGATTTTAAAAAATAGCTATTAACTAAAGGATAAGAAAATAGGAAGTTATTACTTAATAGGTAAGCTAATAACAATAAATGCACAAATGATGTTAGGAATCATGGAAAATTCATAAGAAATGTGAAAAGGAAAATACTATATTTGGAAAAGTCTATTATTAACAGATTTAAGACTGAAAATAAATTTAAGACTGAAACAGATTTAAGACTGAAAAGTTTTTCACGCAAATTATGGATCAAAAAGGATCCTAGCAATGATATTGTCCAGCAGCTAGATAAAAATGTTGTTTATTTCAATTATTCTGGAGAAGAAAAGAAATATTCATTAAGTATTTCTGTTATGCATTTGGAAAAGATACTCAATGTATATAATACATATGTATCATATGATCATTGTGAAATACTTGTCCAAAAGCCAAGAAAATAATTTACATTTTAATATGACCAACAATATTGTTGGTCATGAATGAACAAGGAATGAAAATAGAAGGGGTTTCCATGCTCAGACTGTTGGTTATGCTATCGAATTGCTAGCAGTACACAAATTCTAAATAAAAAAGACTGTTGTCTACCAAGGAGTATCCTCAGTATGAGTAAAGCAGTTATTGTTCCTCTTGCTGCGGTGTGTTGTCACCATCCCTAGAACAGTCGCTATTTATTTGAAAGTTTGTACTTAGAAGAGAATGTTGAAAAATTGAAAATGTTCAAAGAAGAGTCATAAAATTAGTACAACCAGTGGAGACTGTATCATACAGGGACAGATTCAAGGAGCATAGTATATTTAGTGAATGTCTGATTCAGTACCAGTCTGCAAGAGTAAAATTTTTAATACATCTACATCCTGTTGCATTCACAAAAATGGTTTCTAATATTTCTAGGAACTGACCTAGTAGGACAAGATAATTAATTTTAGAAATAAAAATGAGTGTTTTGCACCCTTGTGAAGTTTTAGGAGCTTAGCTTTCCAAAATTTTCAGACACAAATCTTCCTTAAGTCAAGGGAAGCTGTAGATACCCACTGTTTTTTAAAGCTGTGCCAAAGTATATTAGATTAGCATAAAATACCTGAGTCTAGGGTGGTATATGTATGAATTTATCTGATTTATAATGTCAGTAGTAACAGAAGGACTTGCGGTAAATATTTAGAGTGTAGCACTGAGAAAGGGGAGGTCTCCAACTGTAAGCAAGTTAAGTATTCCTTGCTTTTGAATCTTCCTGTGTTCAAAGAAAAATAATATGGTACATCCTTAGGCAGTAACCAGACTTCTATCAGACATACTCTATTTCACTATCAAGTCTTCTCCTATCAGAAACTACCTGTAGACTTCAGTTCCAGGTTATCTCTGCAATGTGAGAAGCTCAGAACATTTGCTGACAATTTACCCAGACTGCTGGATTTTTGGGAATACTCTGACCTAAGATACAGTTGTTATAAAGCCAAAGAGTTCATGGCCTAATTTCTGTTATGTGACAACTTGGTGCTGATTTTACTTGACCCCTTTTAAGATGGAAAAACACATCCAGCATTTCCTGTTTCAGCTACACTTGAAATAATCATTACTAATATAGGCTGAGAAAAGACTCTTACCATGCCCATTTATCTTAAAGGTAGGTGAAGCCATGTGAAGTTGGAGTTCTGTTCTAGTAAGAGGAGCTATAGAACATACCTAGGCATACTTGTTTACCTTCACTGATATGCAGTTCTGCTCACAGCGCCTTTTGAGTATCCAGACTCCTGTTTTCTAAAATTTTGTCTCTTTTGAAAAGAATTTCAGTTTTAGAGATTTTCCCCCAGATGTCAAAGTCTTCCACCAAGAACTTACACTTTCCCCATACTTATCACTTGCTGATTATCTGCAATAAATTGTAAGAAGGTCCAAAAGTTGCAGTGTGTTTATAAAAATACTTCTTATACCATTTATGCAGAAAAATACAGCAGTAAGGCAAATGGCATATGAGCAAAAATAATGTTTGAATGTTGCACTATACTATATGGGATTATTCGTTCCACAATACATAGCAAGGGAATGAATAGGAAAAGTAACCTACAATACCGCGACATTAAAAGGGAGCAACATATTCAGTTTGCACTTTAGGTAATGAAATGAAATAATGATAAAGACACAGCAGCACTCTAAGCCCTCCAGTAGGAACCCCAGCATTCAGGCAATTAATCCAGTAAGAGAAACAAAGAGAAGTGACCATACTCTTCTCAATTAGTGCTGTATCCATGTAAATGTAATTACTCTGTGTGACTCTGACAAGAGAAAATGTAATATACATTTTGTAAACAGCCAGCTCAGACAAGATAGTTTCTGTATCTTCCTCTCTAGAATGAAAAGGAAATTAGGTTTTTACATCCCAAGCCATCATTTATAGACAAATACTATCTTTTCCTTTGGAGGAAAAAAAAATACAAAAAAAACCCAAACAAACCAACAAAACCATAATAGGAAAAGGTAAAAACATGGACAGTGTAATGCACTTCTGCTTTCTCTGAAACACTGAAATGTTGCTAGCCATTAGGCTGTATAAGTATCAAGGACTCCTTCCTGCAGACCTCGCATTTATTTACATAATGTTTAGGTGCAGAACCAATATTATATGACTAATTACACAACATAAATAATGAACTCTAGGCTCTACTGGCTATAAAAATTAGCCAGGTAAGCAACTATTTATTTTCTCCACAATTCCATAACATGCCTTTCATTGTAGTATCTCAGCTCTTGATCAAAAGGATCTGTAGGGAAAAAAAGTGTTCTCAAACTGCTCAGCAGGACAAACTCTCTAAAATTTGCATCTATTCACAGATTATTTGTACACAAGAGGAAGGCTGAAATTTGACACTTCCCAACATGCTACTTAAGTAGCTGTATCTAACATTGAGAGTCTTTTTTTTCTCCTTAGCAGTCTCAGCATTTTTCAAAGTTGTTAATTGGGAGGAGAATTCAATGTGTGCACACAATTTTTCATTGGTTTTCTCAGCCTTGGTTGCAGGGATGAAGAATTCTTGTTAATACACCATCAATGCTAAGGACATGCCTAGTTTGACTTTGTATTAAGAACCAGCTCAATAGTCTGGGATGAGCTGTAAATCTTGAATGAGAATTTTGTTCCCTCCTACCAGGTAAATGGTTTGTTGTAAACTCAAGTGCTGCTGCCATGCTTCACTGATGTGCTTGGAATGAGTTTGTGAGAAATAAGGAATAGAAGTGTTTCTACCAAGTATAGAGAGGAAACAGGAATACAGTTTCTTCAGAAAATCTTTTGCACTTAATACTCATATTACTAAGATGCGGAGCTAAATGGGGAGAAAAAGAATGCAACTTGTTCTCAGAAAAACAGTACAGCAGTGTGGTGCAGTGTGTGCTAAGAAAAAAATCAGTATGATATAATGCCATCATAAAACCTTTAAAAATAAATCATATAACTTCTTGATTCTGTTGCTGCTTTCATATTTCAGTCTTCAGTGCAGAAACTTCTATTTCTGCAACATAATTTGCAGAAGGCAGTCACTGTGTTACTCAAGGTAATGATGGTTTATATTACTTCTGTCCTCTACAGTAAATTCAGATTGAATGCCTTACTGTCTGTTTTCAGTGGTTGTATTATTCAAACACATTGAAAACAAAACAGAATTTGGTGAGAAACTTGGGGAAATTATTCCAAGGCTGTGGTTTTAGGCATTTCAGATTCCACAACCTCAAGGTTTGCCACTAACAAACCCACTGTAGTGCAAGACACTTGTGCCTAGGTTTTGTGACTACCCAGCCTGTAGCTGTGTGGACCTAACAGAGCCGAGGCGGATAGGATTTATCTAGGTACTTGCTGATGCAGCCCTCTCCCATATAAAATCTTGCAGGGGGCTGTGTGGCCCTGAATAGTTCCACTCAACAGGTAACAGGCGTACCGTGTGTTTCCCTGCAATCAATGCATACTGTGAGGACAGGAGGGTGATATATCACAGATAAGTCTTTTTGAGCAGATGCTACTGGAATAGTAGTAGCCTATGAGAGTTACCTAATACCTTGAAATGTTTGCAAGTGGATTCTACAGTGAAAACAAAAGTCCTACTGACCACTATTACACTTTACAGAATGTATGCTAAAGTTTTAATAAGTACTGATACAGTTAGCAGTACAATTTTTATCTTTTAGAAGTAGTTCTTTTTCTGCTGATCTTCCTTAAGAGATACTATTATATAAATCATTTAAGTCAAGAAGATATGATTATGATACAGACCTTGTATCAATACAGAGTTGGCCAATAATAAGCAAATCTTGGTCAGGAGTGCAATGTGGCAGTAAACTCCATTCAGGAAGGGTAAAATAAAGAATAACAGTCCCTTGATTTAAAGTCCTGAGTGCTTATCATTAATGACCTGCCAGTCAAACCTGGAATTATTCAGTCTGCCCCTGGCAGGGATGTTTCCAGTAATTCGACAACAAATTAACTGTATCTTTTATTTATATCAGGATAGCAAGTAGTATTTCCATTTAGACTAACCATATGCCTGGGGAACTTTCCTGAAGTCTTTAAAATGCCAGCTTGCCTCTTTATACAGTCAGCATATTAAAAATGTTCTCTTTTTGTCTTTGACAACAAGGAAAATATTGTTGGTTCAATGGACTGATTGTTTAGAGAATTTTACCTTAAACAAACAAACTTTTGAGGTAGAGTTTGGTTCTCTTATTTTCCAAAATTCTTTATATACATCTGGTGGTTTCTAAGGAGATGGTATTATTTTATGAAAATATATGAAAAAAATTAAGAAATACTGGAAACTTTAGATGAAAAATGCAGTTTCAAGCTTAAAAAAGTAATAGTTTGATGATTACTTTCAGTGCAGATATCTTTTACCTCTCTGGTGTACCACATCACTTTTTTCAGCTTTGTATCTCTAAGAGATACAGAGTTCTTTTATGAGCAGCACACTTAAGGTAGAACATGATCCTATGTTGAACATTTTGAAGGACTCTTTTCTAGCCTGGTAATTTCTGTATTCCAAAACACCATGCATTTCTCTAGCTGGAAAAGTTTCTTTTTTAAAATTTGAAGGATTAGCATGTGTAGCTCTTCACAGTAAAGGTTATAAGAGATGAAAATTCAAATTATTCAATAAGAACCTATTTATCAAGGTCCAGATAAATGGTAAAGCACTCACAAACAAGAATAGCAGCAGCTGGTTATAAATCAAATAATATATATATATAATGCAGTTGTGTACAAATGCCCTGTTTGGGCTTTTCCATAGATAGCTTGGGAAACAATATATTTGAGCATACTTGCTTGCATATGTGACTACTGCAAGTGCTGTGCTAAAGACAGAGGTAGCGGGCTTTTTTTTCTCTGCTGAAATTCTTGCAATGATCAGATCAACGTGAAGTTTGATGGATATCCATACAATAGCAGGAAAAAATTGCCTATTTTGTTTTAAAGTGAAACATCACTTTTAAAAATCTAGGTTTTTGACTCGTCATTGAAAAATTTGTCTAGTCAGTTAATAAGAAAAAGCAATACTGAAGTTAATAGTTGATATATACAATCAGCAAAGTTCTGGAAAACAGTGCTCCAGGAGTCATTCTGTTCTTTTGTTCAATATTTGTTCATTTGTTGCACCATTTGTAAGACAGATTTCTTACTGTGACTTTTGTAAGAGACCACTGCTGCTCATAATTCTCAGCAACCTCATCACAGGCACTTCATACCAGCTTTCCCCTGAACAGAGGAAACTAGATCTATCTCTCCAGGTTGAAAAACAGTGCTATATCTTAGCTCACATAAAAATCATGTAGCTACCTGATAAGAATGTTACTATGTCTTTTTTTAAAAAAAAAAAAAAGGTGACAATACTGTTCTAGGAAGTCTAATGTTATAACAAAGAACAGAAAAGACAAAAGGGACAGTATACTATTTGCTGCACTACAGAATTGGATAAGTGGAGCCTGCTACAGATCTTGTTGCCCTTTTCAACCTTACCTCTGCGCTTTTCTCAACTTTTCACTGAAAAATAACTCTCCGCTTATCCCTGCTATACCCTGAGAATTCTCAGATCATTTTCCTGGGCCCTACAGGATTATGCTTCTGAAATGAGATTCCTCCAGAATCCAAATGCCTGAAAACAGAATCATTAATTTCTGAAAAAGATTAAATTTTTGCCTTTACTGATTCCTTATGGGTTTTGGATTACATACAAGATAAATGCCTTGTAGCATACATAGCAATTCTCTTTTTTGCAGTCAGTGCAAAAAATAAGAATAATTTCTGTTTATGTTTAGCCCCTTAGAAGGATAAAAAACCCCTTTCTTCTACAGTAGATTTCTGTACATCTCAAAGAAGACTGAAAAAGAATTTGGCTGGAGTAGTGGATATGTCATGTGTGAGCTGAAATTGACGGAGACAAATTCCTTTGTAATTTGTACTTCAGAGTCAGTGCAGATATTTTACTTTGTTTTTGCCATAGCATGAATTTCTGGCTAACTGGTCAGGTGTAAACATTATGTGGCTTAAGTACCACAATATTTTTTCTGGTTTTCTGCTTGACAATGCTTACTGTACCAGTCTAGGAGGATTTTAGAACCTACTTCCACTTAATTTGTCAGAGGAAATTATGGCAGCTAGTGTAAGATGTGTGTGAAAAAAATAGTCTGAACAACTCTGATCTCCTTTCTTTGCTTAATCTTGTGTATCTGATAAATGCCACCAAAGGTATCACATGTTCACCTTATTTAAGAAAGGATATTGTATGTGGCACATAAGTCCCAAGCCAAAACATATTTATATATGCTTGGCTAAACAAGGGTGGAGTTAAACCTTTGTTCCAGAAAGATAAGGAAAAAAATGAAGTAAAATTAAGAAGCATTTTCCTTTACCTTAAAGATATATTTGTAGACGTAATGGAGTCAACTGAAATTCACAAAATATAAAAATCCCTCACCTTAAAAAATCTAAAATAATTTTCTTATAAGATCATGGGGATTATATAATTGTTGTTGTGTAACAGACAATTTTTTGCAGAAATCAGATATGAAATGTCACGCTGGAACTGAAATTATATTCTGCTTAAACTTTAGTATAAATTTCCTTTCCAAGAGATACATATGAGTATTAATGAGGAAATAAAATAGAAGCAACTAGATTCAGGTGAAACACTGGAACAGGTTGCCCAGGGAGGTTGTCATTGCTCCATCTCTGGAAACATCCAAGGTCAGGCTGGACAGGGCTCTGAGCAACCTGATCTAGTTGAAGATGTCCCTGCTTACTGCAGGGAGGATTGAACTAGATGACCTTTAAAGATTACTTCCAATCCAAACCGTTCTATGATTCTGTGATTCATTCTAAGTGCAGTAGACAAGCCATAGCATGGACTGGGCTTCCCTCAGTCTACCCATCCATAAGACTGGGTAACTCAGCACCCTGATGAAGCAGGCTTCTGCCTTAGATCTTAGTGCCTTAGACCTCTGTGATTTCTCAATAAGTTAAGTATCAAGAGTACACCAGCAGAAAACTGATAAAATATCTAGCTCAGCAATCTTACTGGCATTAAACACTTTATAAAGGCAGAACTGTAAAATGTGGAGAACAACTGGGAAAAGGATTTAACTGCTTTATTCTGAAATTGCAGTGAATAGTTTGCCAAAAACTAGTGAGATAGCTCTGAAAGAAGCTGCTTCTGAAGCAACTTAATGTTTCAGTAGTTTTCAGTTAAATCAGGCAGAGGAAATTAAGAATGAACTTCTGTGTTAATGGTCTGGAAAGTGCCGCACTCCCTGTGAAAATGAAGTATAAAGGCGATTTGCTTTCTTACTCGATGGTATTTTGAAAAAATATGACCACAGAAGAACATTAATGATGACGATGAAGTGGCACAAAGGAGGAATGAAGGAGTTACAGCTACTTCATTAGGAAATCAGATGGTACTCGTACAATGAAGGAAAAGCCTGTAGGATTGCTGCTAATGGAAGACTCAGAACAAGTCCTTAGAAGTCCAGTGTGAGTTGTCAAGAAGATTGGACAATGTGAGGAGACATTCACCATGGCCAACACAAAAGAAACCAAACTCATTCAAAAAAGAACATTTGTGTTAAAAAGACACAATGAGCTCAGAATTTAATTCCAAATATCTGTATAAGGCACCTACACATTTTGTGGCAAACCATTGCAAAGGGCTAGAATTTGGGAAGGAGAGAGTGAGACAGAAAGGACTATGCTGAATTACCTCACTTGCAAGACCCAAAAGAAAATGTTCAGAAACGACAAGTGGCCAACACTGCTTGCTGAAGGAAAATCTTCAAAAAACAGTGTTCAGCAAAACAGGACTGTCAGGCAGGCTGCAAATGGAGCAGCTTTCCACATACCTCTTTAAGATTCACACAGGACGGTCCTGAGGATAGTGTCACTACAAGGTAAGTCAGAAAAAGGCAGATGGCTAACTTGAAATGAAAGTTTGCAAAGATGTGTTTAGCCCCTCTCATGGAGTATGTCAGTTAAATACAAGTGTGCAGACAAATACAGAGTTGGAAAGGACAGAATTTAGAGCAGTGGCAGGAAAAAAAAGTAAATAGATTTTTCAGCTAAAAAGGTGTTGATTCACTGAGCTTGTCAGAGATGACAGGAACCATAAAAAATAAAAAAAAGGAAAACCTGAGGTTGGGTTTACAAGCACAGGACGCCTGCAATGGAAAACTCCTAGAAAAATTCTTCCCAGCCTGCAGAAGCTGAGGAGGAGCTGAAAGTGCCTGTGCTTTGGCAGAGTCCTCAGAGGAACTTGGAGGGCTATTCTCTGCTCATTTAAAAGCCTGGAGGTGGGATGGAGGGACATACAAAGGGGAAAATTGTACCTGCAGATCCAAAGAATTGAAACATAGCTGTCTTTCCAGTAAAGTTGAATGCCAATAATTTTGCTGTGCTGGATATTCCATCAAGGCTCTGACAAATAACAACACATCTGCAGGCATTTTTCAAGTCTGCATTGGAAATGTTATTTCTACAGGCTATTTGAATTTTGAGCAGCATCAAGATCTAGTCAAGAAGAATTAATCCTTTTATATATATATAGCAGAATACAAAGGTCTACACAGACTACATTTTGGTCTTGGGGAAACATAAACCAAGAGAATAACCAGAAACTTTGAAAAGCTTTAGAGAGAATAAAGTGTAGGTCTAAAACTAAACACACAACAATTAAATTATTGTGATATAATTCGTTCATCAAACCAGTTACCTCGACACTGTTACACAGAGTAATGAAATTCCCAGAGCAATCTTCATTAGATGAAAGACTATACAACCATCAAAACTGAAAATATTCTGAGATGGAAGAGCTATTGGCAACACATGCAAAAGGAAAATTATGAAAGATAAAGAAAAATCAATTGATGGTCACAATAAGCCAGATATAATACTAACAAGGAGAAGCATCCAGGAAATTAATGAGATAAAGGGTGTGTCATTTTATGTATTCAGTGACATTTCCATACTGATTAAAAAAAAAAAAAGAAAGAAAAGACCTCAAAATATAGGAAAATGTAGGTAAAATTTTCAACATGGATATTAAAGTCTTTTAAAAGTACAATTTTTATTATTCACAGAATAAAAGAAGGAAAAGGTCATTCAGTTCTCCTGCCAGTTCAGGCACAGACACTTTCCAAGATTTTTAACATTTCTTTTTCTGTATACTTTCAAGTGCTCCAGGCAATGAGACTCCCATCACCTATCTTGGGAAACTGCTCTGCAGCTTCATGCATCTCACTGTCAGAGAGCACTTCCTAATATTCTGTTTAAATATTTTGTATCTTAATTTCATTCCATTTCTCATAATTATTACACCATTTAGTACTATAAATAATTACTTTATCTCAATTTGTGCAACTTTAATTAATGTCGTTGCTCTTTTCTCTAATTTGTCAACAGCTTTCTGGTAAAATGATAGCCAAAAATGAACTCAAATGTTCTGGATGTAATGCAATGATATGCCTACAACCACTACATTTCAATAGAGAGGTACCAAAACTAGCTCTAGATGGGTACTGATAGCTCTCTTAAAATATGACTTCAGTATTTCATAACCTTGTTCAGAAGTGGTGTATATTAGTATGAGAGAGGTGCGGTGCTAGCAAAACTACAGTGCTTTGGATAGAAGCATGTGGTAGAGCACTGCAATGCACTGGCATGTCCTAGAGGCTTGGAGGTCAGTAGGTAGGTTTGATTCCCAGGAAACACAAAGGCAATTTCGTGCACTGTCTCAGTAGCTAAGTTTTGGATGTTCTAACTTCACTGAAATCTACGCTTTCACACACAATGGAGATGACACAAAATCAGATTCTAAGAAAGCAGCATGCTTATTCTGTATTGCTATAAATACTGTACACAGTTCACACTGCATATTCATTGAAAGTCCCAAAGAACAGAGCCTTCCATGGATTTGAGCTTACCAATGTTCTAAAAATAAAAAAGCTAGTGAGCTTTCTCAATGAAAAGGGGGCTAGAAAGGAGCTTAATCTCATTTATAGATTTTAAAATTTTGTGCTTATAATATTCATTGGATATGGATAAACAAGGTAGAAAGTCTCTGTTCAGAAGTTCTGAATCTGTAAGTTAGATCTCAGAAAACTACTACAGGAGAAGGGTATCACTCTTGAAGAATATCAAAGAAAATAAGATAAATGCCTCAAATCATATAAGCTTAATTTTGGAATACATTTAACTGAGGATTTCATTTGTATTTTATTTTTAATTCTGAAGAAAGCAGAATCTTCAGTAAAAGAAAAAAACATCAGTTACAAGCATCTGACCAATTTTAGATTAAATCCCATCTCCCAGACTATCGGCAGCAGATTGCCACTGAAGAGTGGCTTGAGTGCATAGTGTAGCAAGAGGCATCAGATGGAAACCCTTTACTGACAAAGTGAGAAAAATATTTCAGGAAATACAAAGGAAAAAATTATAAGAATAGGCAAGGGAAGAGTTCAAAAAGACCGAGTAAAAAGTGTGCAACCCAAAGCAGAATAATCATCCAAAGGGTCACCAAGGTTACAATAATATATTTTAAAATCGCCTGCAGACAGTGCATAAAAGCTGCTATAAACATTCAAAACAAACTAAAAGGCATCTTTCACAAAAAGCAGTTGAGTTTGAAAGCTCAGGCTCTGGAGTTCCCTGTACTACTGTGACCTTCTATTGTCCAACATTCAACTTTTTCTAAGACGTCGTACCCACAATAATCTGCTGCCCAAAGCCTCGAGGATACGAAAAAAAGTAAAATACTCCAAATTCAGTCCACCAGATAACATCATGTTCCTGCTAATGTTTTAACCCAGAGCATCCTCTTCAGTCTTACAGTGAACCTGTAGTGTTTAAATTACTTAATATGATTTCATGATCTAGGCTAACATGGATAGCTGAGTAATTCTGTTTGGCTAGCTTTTGGGGTTTGCAATGTAGATGTTTTCTTTTGGCCATGAACTTTGCAAAGTGTTTAAGATATTTTCCTGTAATAAGTTATCTCAGTATTTCTAGACCTACCTTATACATAGGTTAAAGAAATGGGACCTGAAAGAACTGGCTAGCTCATCATAGGCCAGGAAAGTTAAGGAAAGAGTCAAAAGAAAATAAAGATAAAAATAATTTGAACACTAAAAAAAAAAAAAGTTGCCATGTTATGGCAAAGAAAATCAGCAGCTGAACTTTTATATAAAAATTGGGGAAAAACCTTTTCTGCTGAAAAAAATATATATAAATCTTTGGCCTAAAAAAGGAACAAGAAAATTAAAAAATTAAAATACTAAAATCATTGGATAAAGTCCCAGCTAACTTCCTTGGAAAGACAGTTAAATTAGTAGATGTACATTATATTCATATTAATTAGAAAAGGTATTTTGCATACTGGTTTCATTGAACAGTGTGAAAATGTATAACATCACTTAGACAATAGGGAAAATATATTATCATAATGTGTTATAAAATATGGGGGTATTATATATGTAATTCAATATAATAGATGCCCAGATAGTTTTAACTTTGATCCTGTATTTCTTCATAACAGAGACCTTTGTGATTAAAGAGAAATCCTTGTTTGCTTACAGTTCATTGCATGCTTAGGTGTATTGCTGGAGTGGGTCTAGGTTTCTTAGCATTTTGATGGACAAAGAGAAAAATTTTGGCTTCTTCAGAAACAGTGGAAGTTCTCCCTCTGACTTCAGTGAAGCCAGGATTTCATGACTATTTTTATGTGACGCCAGGAAGAGAGTTTCTTGAGTTGACTGCAATAAGAAAAAAATGCGGTAAGGAATCACATTTGAGGAAACCTCTGTGCAGTTTATATAAGGCTACAGGAATGTAGTTGGGAAACTATTAGCAAGGTTGGCTCCAGAAATCAACTTTGTAAGCTGAAATTGTAAAGATATAATATGTAAGGTATTAGCTTGCAACTTCCAGGCTTCAAGTGGTGTCTACCAAGACATGGAGTCAGTCCATAGAATCATAAAATCATAGAATGTTAGGGGTTGGAAGGGACCTTTGGAGACCATCAAGTCCAACCCCCCTGCCAGAGCAGGACCATAGAATCTAGGGCAGGTGACACAGGAACGCATCCAGACAGGTCTTGAAAGTCTCCAGAGAAGGAGACTCCACAAACTCTCTGGGGAGCCCGTTCCAGTGCTCTGTAACCCTCAGAGTAAAGAAGTTCCTCCTCACGTTGAGATAGAACTTCCTGTGCTTTAGCTTGCACCCATTGCCCCTTGTCCTATCGCACGGCACAAGCAAAAAGAGGTTGCCCCTTTCTTCTTGACAACCAGCCCTCATATATTTATACACATTAATTAGATCCCCTCTCAGTCTTCTCTTCTCCAGACTAAAAGTCCCAGGTCTCTCAACCTTTCCTCATAAGGCAGGTGTTCCAGTCCCTTAATCATCCTCCTAGCCCTCTGTTGGACTCTCTCAAGTAGATCTCTGTCCCTCTTGAACCGGGGAGCCCAGAAGTGAACGTAGTACTCCAGGTGAGTTTGAAAGCTTCTTTCTGTACAATTGCATTATCCAGTAGTTTCTTTCAGGAACAATGAAAAAACAGACCCTCTCCTGTAGGGTCTGCAGTAACTAAACTAACCTGTCCTTCTAAAAGGAGTGTTTATACAGTGTAAGTAAGATAGCTATGCATATAGGTTTATTTTTTTTTAACTCTTTTTTTCATTTTATTGTGCAGATTATTTCTAACGTTAAGTGCTATGCTTATGAAATTGCAAGATATTTTTTTCACTTGCAGCTATTTGTACTTAAGTAGCAAAAATGTGACCCAGTGAGTCCCTGATGGGGCAAATCTAATCAACAGAGGGGTTACAGTAACTAGTCTATTGTAAGAGAAAAGCAGGAATCCACCCCACAAACAGTAAGTCATAATTGCCTGCTGTCTAGGTTCCAGGTTTTAGAAAAGTTCTTGGGCCAGACATCCAGTTAGAGGCCACTTAAGGTCAACACCCTACAAAAATGTAAGCAATTAAATAATTTACATATTTATGTCAGCAGCTAGGAAATTGGTGGTCTAGCAAGGAGATTACCATGCGTTAAGTATCTGTTTCATGTCTCAATTTCTACAGTGTAACTGCTTGCTCAGAATTTACAGTGTATGTTTCTAAACTTGTATGACATACCATAAGCTTAGAACACCAGTTACAGTTACAGACGTTTACAGGGCATGTGTTTGTCAAGGACAAACAACACATACATTTTGTTGATTCTTAATTTTGCTACGTACAGCCACACATATATTTTTCTCATGAATTTCTCAAAAAGATATAATTCCTTAAAATGTCTGCTGAAATAATGTATTGACAGGTTCTCAGTTTTGTTTTCTCTTTACAATACTTTAACTACTTTATTTTTATTTTCCTCACCTCAAAACACTATTTTGGTTCTAAAAAATGAAGTGCAACCTGTATAGGTCTCTTTTATTTATGCTGACTTACACTTTGCTGTATATAAATATTTTAAAAGATTAAGTAGGTAGATTACAGCCCACCTACTCTTTGGTTTTGGGGGTTTTTTTTAGCACTTCACATTTAAAATTGCAAGAATGTCAGTTGAGTGAGGCTAGAAAGTCTCTCTGGATCTCTATCACGTATTCAGAAAGACCAGGGAAAAGTCAGAAGTGAGTCTCTCTGTGTAACCATGACAACAAGTACTCGTATATAATACTTATCTGTATAGTACGGTTTCTGATTCCTTCTAGAGTTCACACAGTCACAGGCTGAATTCTTTGGTAAGCTATCTGAGCCATGTCAAATGGTTTAGATGAATCAGGTAAGTATTGCTGGGCATTGTAAACAGTGTTTACACTGAAGAATGAATGAGAAAATAGGCTGAATGGTGAACAGAGACAGTGCTGTGTCTGAAAAAAAAACAACACAAAACCAAACCAACCAAAGAAAAATAAAAAGAAGTGTCAATACTTTTATAGTGACTAATATTTGACAGATTGATTTGGAGTTGTTAAGAGAGCCCTTCTTTTCCTTTTCCCCATCAAATTAGTGCCTAGCAGGTGATACATATGGATTTGGAGTGAACTGAGCTTTTGTAGACATAGCATATAGTGAGAGGCATTATGCCAGCTAAGTGCAAAATGCTAGTTGATCAATAATTAAAAGAAACATACTGAATTGATGTTACTGTTAAATTATTTGGGGAATGATAAATTCTCAGTTTTGCAGCTTTCTCCTTTTTTAAAAATAAATTGTTTATTGTTTTGTGTAAAACACGGATGAATTCTGGTAAGATTTTTGAAGTAATATAAAAATCAACAATGGCTGCAAGCTCAAGGCTTATTTTGTTCTTACTATTGTTAAAATTTATTTTTATTCCAGAGAAAATATTATACTCCTTTTACATAGAGATATTCTCAATCAAATATTTTTGCTATATTGTAATCTACTATAGGATCATGTTACTAATATCCACATAGCTCCCTGTCTGGGATTTGTCTCTGAAACTTTGTCTGCTTCAAATTTCAAGTGCTGGGATTTTATAGCAGTGACAACTCTGCCCTCACACCGCCATACAAATGTCAATGAATACAATACATACAATACAATATATAAGAAGACATTTCAGTATAGGGTTGTTGCTTTTTTAACCATTCCCCTTTTTTCGTTTTCTTCTCCAAAAAATTTAGCCCAATTAACTTCTAGCTCCTGTAGAATTCCCCTTTGGTAAGAACCATTGGCAGGAAGGTTTTAACTTACAGAATTTAAAAAGAATAAATAGGTCAAAAATCAGACTAATAATTACAAAGCTAATTATAACCTTAACAAAAGAACATGTGCTACTGTTACCTGATAGCAAAGGCTTTCTCATGGCTGCAGGTTAAAAAAAAAAAAACAACCTAACAAACAAAGGACCCAGAAAGGCAGATATAAAAATTAGATTTGTGATCCACTTTTGGCAAAATGAGATAAATATTGAGAAGAATCATGTAACATCTAAATGTTAAAGGAAAAACAAGAAAATATAAACCTTTTCCATTCTTTTGACTCACAGAAGCAGAATATTTCCAAAATCAAACTCAACTACCCTAGAACTATTTTCTATACTTTTGCTGTGAAAAAGTATATTCTTTTGTTTTTATACATAAAGAATTTGAAGGTTTGAAATATTTTTTCACTGAAGACCACACAAAACTCTCATTTAACACAACTTAGGTTTTCAGGGAAGAAAGTCTGCTAGGCTACCAAAGTGGCTTCAGGAACAACAAATATAGACTATAACACTATATAACACAGCTATCAATTTTTTAATTTTTTTTTTTCCAGAAAATACATCAGTTAAGGGAGAACAGTCTACTCACTTATACATTATGCTAATGATGACTTGGATAATATGTCACTCACTAGGCCAAGCAATTTCTCAGTTTGAGCAAGAAGATGAATGACAATTTTCTTGGCTCTCTAGAGATTTTTAGTTTGATTCCTAATGTGGGTATAAGGAAAGACAACTCCATGGCAGAAACTGAATTGGCAGAATTGTTTTCCCCCTTTTTCCTCCTTCTGTATTTGAGGATATGTCATTCAGTGTTCTGAATACAAGTCATCAAGGCAAGTATAACCTCATTTCATCCAGGTCTTATACATGAAGCTTCAATACAGTCAGATCACAACCTAAGCAGTCAAACATGCCTATTCAAGCAATTATATTACAATATCCTACTACTCTTCTTGTTTGCAAGCTTAAAAAGTTACTAATGCTGAACCTGCCTGTAGGAAGTGAGTAAAACTTTTATAAATGTCACAGTAGCTTGTAAAAGATGAATACTGGCAGAAATGGCAAAAGCAGAAGACAACTTGGTGCAAATTTAGTGACTTACTGCTATCATGTAGACTGTGTTCATCTCAAGTACAGTAGAGAGTGATAAGACATGATTTTAATAGATTAGAACTCTGTTTTAAAAATCTAGCTTAGTGAGCAGATAATAAGAAAATACTCATTCTACTCATCTATCCTTTTGGGGCAAAAACAAGTTAAATAGCTCCTGAACAATCTCATGAAGAAAGTTAATTTGTTGTTACTTTTTTTTTTTGCAAAGACCACCCTGTATTGGTCATCTTTGGCTGTTAGGATATATAGAGCAACAGAGTGCTTTTCAAATTTGCTACCAAACCAGCAAGGATCCCCTCCCACTTTATCCCGTTTTCTGTGACTCCCCTCTGTACTTATTTTCCTTGTTCTGCCATTTTTACTCTTGTCCTCAAAATTATTCTTGCATGTAAGCAGACAGACCATCTACCTCTTCAATGCCTGAGAATGACCAGTTGCAGAAGGACCAACCAGAACAACCAGAAAATGCACTGGACAAAATAAGTGTATCAGGTCGCCAGGGGAATAGAGACAGCTTACCAGGTCTAAGTACCCACCTGTGATTGATAAGCCATCTTAAATTCTGAGATAGTCAACAAAAAAATAAATTTTCCTCACATCTTATTATCTTGACTACACTTCTCTTTCTGACTATATATTTTGTCAAAAATTAGAAAAGTAATTGCTGTGCTGAGACACTGTTTCAGGGCTAAAATTAACCTCTTCTTTCCTGACCACATAGTTGCCTTGGCAAAGCTAGAACTTTATCAGGCAACCCCTCTAAGGCCCATAGGATTTCATTATATTTGTTTTGCATAATCGCTCA
>JAVSBS010021766.1:0-19676 GCA_033124195.1 Coracias cyanogaster
TGGCGGCCCAACGCCCAACACGACTGTAACTAAAACCTACCAGATTGAGCCCCGGGAAGGGCCCCCCCCTCCCTTTGCTTCTCCCCCCCCCCCCCCATCCTCCAAATGGGATTGAACAGATCTGCGCTCACACGAGCCCAGCTCGCAGCCAAGCAGCATCTGACATTCACGCGCCGTGGCACCGCTCGCCCACTCCCCCCCGCCTTGGCATCGCCCGATGCTGTCGTGTGTGTCCCCCCCGCCAAGATGCGGCATCACCCCCAGTCCAGCAGAACCCCCTCTGCCCTCTGCAAAGCCCCCCCAGATCCTTCTGGAGGGACCCCAGCTCTTTAGTCTGCTTCATCGCCAGGGTCTTCTCCACCAAGGGAGGTCCCAAGGGTGGCTTCAGGAGACCAGGTTGAATGACCCAAGGACATCAGGGACAGGTGGATGGGGGCCAAAGCAACAACAGGCATCCCGGCAGGAGCCCCAAAAGCTACCACAAAGGGCTGCGGGGGCTCAGGCAAGGCTTCACCCGAAGGACACCCGCTCACAGCCCACCGAGGCCAAGCTCAGATGTGTGAATCACTCCCGTTAACAGATGGGGCGATTACAGCATAAATTACTTGGGGTCTAACTGATAACCAGGTCACGGAGAGACCCATCAGCAGGCGCAGAGCTCCGAGAAGTTAATTAAAAATAAGAAGAAAAAGTTGTAAGCACAGCCGCATGGGAAGATTTGATGGCAGGGAGCCCCAAATCCATCAGTGCCACCTCCAATGGTGCCCAAATGTATCAGTGCCACATCCAAGTGCCATGTCTAATAGCCCCCCAAATTCCCTAAGGGCCACCTCCAACAGCCCCAATCCACCAGTACCACCTTAATGGTGCCCAAATCCACCAGTACCACCTCAATGGTGCCCAAATCCATCAGGGCCACTTCCAGTAGTGCCCAAATCTATCAGTGCCACCTCAGTCATGCCCAAATCCATCAGTGCCACCTCAATGGTGCCCAAACCCACCAGTGCCACCTCAGTGGTGCCCAAATCCATTGGTGCCACCTTCAAGAGCAGCCCCATCCTGGAGAGATCCCCTTGTGCTCCCAGTTCTCTCAAAGCCCCATCCTTCCACATCCCACCAGGCAGCTCCATCGTGGCACAATCCAAGGAGTCATGGGCATCTGAGAAGCATCTCCACCGCTCATTCCACAGACACTCTGGGAAGGCTGGGTCCTCATCGTTGCCGTGCCAGCGGGATTAAGGCGTGCAATTTGCGCCGCCCCCCCCACCACCCCGAGTGCCCGCTCCCGAAGGCGACGGCTTTTGGAGGAACCGCATTTGCTGCCAGGAAGGCGGCCGCACCGCCAGGAAGCTACTGGGGTCCGCGAGTGGCAGGCTATGGACAGATGTCGAAGAGGACGGCGAATAATCCCGTCTTCCTCTGGGAGGATTCGGGTCGCCCTCGCCCTCGCCAGGGGTTTATCCATTGTCTGGATCTGCTGGCTGTGGTTATTTTTGGTCAGCGCGGCGTTTTGCTTGGCCTCGCCAGTGGGAGGGAAACAGGAGGAAGACAAGAAAGGGGAGGAGGAAGGCTGCTTGGCCAGGGCTTGGCGAGGAGGGAAGAAGAGCAGCTCCACAGCCCTCGGAGAGTCCAGGCTGGACTCCTCCCAGTCACACAGCGTTGCTGAGCACAGCCAAAACTCACCGCAGCGATAGGGCTGGCCAGCCCAGGCATCACAGCCCGCACTGGTGCCCAGAGGAATTGCTCCCAGGAAGCCCAGTGGAGCAGAGAGGCTTGAGAGGCTTTGAGGAGCAGGTTGTGCTGCCCAGCTGCCAACACCCTCCTGCCCAGGCAGAAATCAGGGTCATCTCCAGCAGCAGACGAAAGCACAGGGCAGCTCTGGCAGGGACAGGCAAACTGCCCGCTGCCAGCACCATCCCAAGCCCTGCCCATAGACCCACCCGTGCCTCAGGTCCATCCAGATAGGCCAAAAAAGGCTGAGGAGTCTCATGAAGGCAGGTCTCCAACCTGCCCTGACCCTCTAGGCTGTGGTCCTCCAGCCCTCATGCTTCATCCCCAGCACTGCAGCGGATGAAGTGTGCAGGTTCCATCCTCCCCATGGCTTGGGCTCCACAAGGGATGAAGCTCAGATAGGATCCTCACCCATCCCTCCAAGCCAGGTACAATGGGAGGTGCGGGCAAGGATAAGAGGCATCTGTAAGGTCCTAGGGAGAAGACACACATCCGTGCCCCAGGACTTTGTGCTTCTCCCCATCCTTCAGCAGTGACTTGGGGAGCATCCCCACTCGCCATCCCTTGGTGCATCAACTTTCCACCTCCACCCAACCTGCCTGCACAGCGCGAAGACAATAAAAAGCTGCCTCCCCTCTCTTGCCTCCTGCAGAAAACCACCTCTTCTGAGCTCTCCCCACGCTCAGCGCTGCTTGTCATTCAAGCAAACCCCATGGCCTTTAAGCTGCCAAGGTACCAGAGCTGCTCCGGAATCGGAGTTCGCTCGGCTCCTGCCCTGGAGCAAGGAATCTGAAACGCTGCCACTGGAAACGAAACAGAGCATCCGTCATTTCCCTTGCCAGGAATATATCCAGCCCCCAAAAAAAGCAATACTGCCTGCTCAAGAGCCAGCAACAAAAGCCCTCGGTTTTGCCGGCGAAGCAGAGCCCTGCATCGGGCACTTGCAGACGGGTCCCAATTCTCTGCCGAATTCACCCCAAATAGAGGGAGCATCAGAGTCGGGTCAAGGTCGGAGCCATCCCGGAGCCAGGAGGAGGGTGTTGGGTAAGGACGGCTGGTTGTTGGACCCCTCCTGGGATGCTACGAGGACAATCCATGGTCTGGAGAAAAAAGAGGCAGGTGGCAGAGAGGGGACAAAAGCTCCCTTTGGCTTCTGCCAACCCAGCGCGGCCCAGCCTTGCCACGGGGTTGCCCTGGGGAAGCCACCTCGGTGCCCACCAGCCACCTCCAGCCATTCCCAGTCATTTCCCCAGGAAAAGGAGCCGCGCGCGTTCCCAGCCAGCCCAGCCCCCAGCCCAGGCACGCCAACCCAAATATCTGCAAGAAGCGCTCCCCTCCATGGGAACGGCGAGGAGTTCACATGCCCCAGCAATGCCTGATTAAACTCCCAAACTCCCCGGGAATACCCCTGAGGCTGGCTGAAGATAAGCCAGGAGCTGGGCTGCTCTCCGGGAACTGGGAAAGAGCGATCCCTTTTTTTTTTTTTTCCCGCTGAAATCCAGAATAATGCAGAGCAAACCCCCAGCGTGCTCCAGCTCGGGTGCAAGCACGCGCCCAAGCTCGCTGGCCCAGGAGCTTCCCGCTCCCCAACATGACCAGGTGGTCCCAGCACCAAGCCAGACCTTGCCAGAGGTGGTGGGGATGGAAAACTGAGAGCTGGGACAACTCAAGGCAGTGAAGGCGAGCTGAGCGTGACCTGCTGGGCTAGAATCACACAGAATCACAGAATCATTATAGTTGGAAAGGACCTCCAGGGTCATCAAGTCCAACCTTTGATGGACTGGAAGATGCTGAGCAAGAGGACAGTGCTGGAGACCTGGGCAGAGGCAAGGCCAGCAGGTCCCAGAGGATGAGGACACTTGCTGCCACCATCTCCAGGACCTGTGATAGTCTCCAGGTGCTCCATCATTTCAGAGCGTTTTAGACACTGGTTTCACTGGTCCTCAGGTCTCCTGCGACTCTCATCACCCTTCTCCTTCCTTCTGGCCTCTCCATGATACGTAGTTGTAGCACTAGACCTGAATCTCCCAAGTCATCCACACACTCAAAGGCAAGTCAAGTCAATGTTGATTCAGCACTCGATGCAACGGGCAAGCTGGAACATTCCAGGGTAAAGAAGAAGGAGATGATGCTCCTCCCTTTCATACATAGTGGAGCCCAAGGAGCAACCAGCCCCTTGTCCTTCAGTAGAGCAGAGCCAAAGGGAGGGTTTGCACCATGTCCTAAGGATCAGCAAGCCCTGGTGCTGGGGGACACCAGGGCAAGTGACCCCCATCCTGGCTGCCAGGGCTTCGATGGTGACCAAATGTGATGTAAGCAAGAAGTTCCACCTTCAACCAGGATCATAGCCAGGAAGACCTGCACCAAACACACGTTGTGCTCTTGGGCAGGAAAATGTACCTGAGGCCAGAGGAGCACAGGCAAGGCACCTACCCCACACCAAGCTCTCATTTGGAGGAAATGTCTAACAGCTCTCTGGGTTCTTGATGCTTCTTTAAGAAGCAGCCCAAGTGGAAGAGTGTCTCCCACCTGCTGCATGGTGGTCCACCCCTTCCCCAGCCAGCCCACAGCTGGTTCAGAGCACCCAGCCTCTTCCCAGAGACCTAGTGCTCCATACCTGACCCCCCTGCAGGAGAACCATCTTCCTTCACCCTTGTAGAAGGGTTTGACCCCATGCCCTCCTGAAACCCAACACCCACATCCTCATCTCCAGACAGGTCCTTCTGCTGAAGCACTGGCAAGCTCCTGAGATGGGAGGAATGGAGCCTCCAGAGCATGGGACACCAACCAAATGGTTGATGTCCCCACCACCCACTCTCAGCCTCCACAATGGACATCCTTCTCCATCTGCTGCTTCCTCCTGCCTGCTCCAGCTTCTCCTCCCTCTTCCCCATGTTGGCACCACCATGCTAGAGACTCACACCCTTGCCCCTGGTGACTTGCTCCACAGTGGCAGAGCCCAGGGAAACGTGGGACACAAGAGGGGTCAAAATCTGGGCAGGGATCTCCAGCAGCCTCCATCCCCCAGCGAGCAGGATCTATCTTGCAGGTAGTGGACTGGGCAGAAAGAAACCTGTCCCCGTGACTATGATGAGCCACTGGCATTTTAAGGACAGTCTGTGACGCCTTCCTTGGTCTTCTGGTGGGTGGCCAGCAAATCCAAGGTGTGACTGAGGGTAGGGTGAGGGGAACGCTGCACTCACAGAGGAAGGCACCAAGGGCTTCACAAAGACCAATCCTTGGGGTTTTTTCCCTCCTTTGAAAGCTTTTGACACATTAGGCATGGGGCACATCCAGGTTAAGAGTAGAAAAAAATTCCCCAGCACTTCCTGACCAGGTTGCCCTTGACCAGGGTGGCTTCTCCTTCACCAAGATGGCTTCCCCGTCCTCGTGTAGTGTGCATGGACCCACCTGGCCTTCCCACACCTTTCTCCTACATGATGAGAAGCTGGCCCTCAATACCAGAAGGGAGAAGATCCTCCTTAAGGATTTTGCAGAGAAAGAGGCAATTCTTTACCCCAACGATGCATTTTCATGATCCATCAAAGCCCAAACCCTGCATTAGGGCTGCAGCCTTCATGGTCCCTCGTGGGGATCCCATGGGGATCTGGGATGGGTATCTCTGGAGGATGGCCATGGGTGTCCTCGTGTCCCCATGGTGGGTGGGCCCCGCTGTGGCTCAAGGGGTTTAAGCTGAACTAGTGCAAGTCCCTCTTGCAGACCCTCGAGCCGTAAGGCTCCCTGAGCTCTTAATGGGCTTACGGAGATGCTGGGACCAGAGCGGCTCCCCCAGTGCAGGGGCTGGGGGGACTTAAAGGCACCTGGATCCCAATGGCACATTCCCCGCTGTCCACGGGGGTCAGATCCCCCCTCAAATTCAGGCTGGGGGTGACAGGAGCATGCCCAGTGAGGATGGAGGGGCCAGCACACCATCCCATGCCATTCCCAGGAAATCCTGATTTTCCAGGCTTGGATCAAGCACAGGAATCACAGAATCATGGAATGCTTTGGGTTGGAAGGGACCTCAAAGATCATCCCATTCCAACTCCCCTGCCATGGTACAGACACCTCCAACTAGCCCAGGTTGCTCCACCCTGGCCTTGAACACCTCCAGTGACGGAGCATCCACAACACCCCCTGGGCAACCTGTGCCAGTGTCGCACCGGGTCCCACCACCCTCTGAGTGATGGAATGATGGAAAGGGGCTTTCCAGGGACAATCCTGCTGGAAAGCCCCACAACCCCATCCCCAACAAGCCCTGGAGCAGCACCTCTGCCTTCCTGCCTCGACCTATTTTGGGGGCTTGGACTCCAGCATGTAGGTTTGTACCTCCGGGTCTTTCCAGAGAGGAAATATATAAAAAAAAAAAAAAAACAAGAAAACCCCCAAATTTGGGCACGCAATGGAGCTCCTGTGCTTTTCCCATCAGCTGCTCTATGCGCGCACGGCACGGCAAAATCCATAGGAAATTTTTGCTAAAGCGGGAAAAAAAAGAATAAAAATCCAGGAAAAGCTAGAGAAGGCTGAGCTCGCCGGACACAGCTCGCCAGGAGGGGCTGACAGAGCTGTTACGCTCTATTGGGCCAATAATCCACAAACTAAGACGGATTTATTGTACATGGCAGATCGTAACAGCTCCAAAGAAACCATCGCTGTCTCCCGGTGCTTAAAATTCACTTTCTTGGGCGAAAAACAACAACAACAAAAAAGAAGGGCCAAAATATGGCTTTACGAGATAAGACGCGTGGTCGTACCGTTCCGTGGCAGACAGAAGCCTGTGCAAACACATCTATGGGGCTGGGTTTTTTTTTTTTTTTCTGGATATATAAATAAATAAAATATCTCCTCTTCCGAGGCTGCATTACCCAGCTTGGAGCGCTGTCGTTACCACCGGATTACCCGGCTTGGTTTCACCTCCCTTAGCAAGATGGATTTACAGGGATGTTGTTTCTGCCCCAATATTCCCACCCAAGTGCAGAGGGAGATAAAAATTTAATGAATCAAAGCCAAACTTGAGGTCCTGCAGCCATGTGGCTTGCTGGGATGGATGGGATTGGGTCCTTTGGAAGGCGAAAGCCTCCAAGATGCTGGAGCGGAGAGCAGGTTCTTCCCATCGGCCCGACAGTGTGAGGGCAAGCTTGGGACGGGGGGATATTTTTAAAAATATAATAATAATAATAATAATAATAATGATGATGATGATGATGAAGGGTAGCGCTGGTGCTTTCATTCCAGGAGTGTTCCTGGGCAGAAAGGAGCCCTGGCCGGCGCGGAAAAGCAGGACCAGCAGCAAGACCAGCCCGACTCTGCCGGTAATTGCGGCGTCTGTTCGAATCGCTGCGACGCTGGAAATCACGCTGGGCACCGGCTGAGAGCTTACCGGCCGGCTGATCATATCAGACGGGGATCAAAAAGGCTCAGCTAACGGGTTTAGTGCACGGCTCGTCCCAGCCGGCGCTGCCGCCGAGGGGGGAGGCCGGGCTCCCGGCGGGGGGATGCAGGCCCAGGATGCTTGCGGGAAGCGCGCGGGAGCCAGCACAATGCTCACTCCTGCCTTCGTGCTCGCTCCCGCGTGCTTCCCATGAGCATCCCTCGGTGGGACACCCAGTGAGGCAGCACCCACCCCAGGCATCGTGCCTGGATAATGGGCTGGACAACACCATGTGCTTGCCCCCCACCCAACGCTGCACCCACAAAACCATCCCAGGGGGTGCGAGCAGCGGGATGCTGGAGAAAGCGACCAGGAGAGTGGCTTTTGGCTGCGCTCAGAGTCTCGGGGAGTGATGCCCATGGGCATGGATGGATGCAGGGAGGCGCCTTGCAGGGGGTACCCCAGTTCAAGGCAACCACCTTCCCCAGCAAGCAGCGCAGCCACGATGTGCCAGGACTGGCCGGGCGGCTCCAGGGAGACGAGTAATTAGAGCAGGAGGCTGTGAGTCAGCAAACGATGCGGAACCTCGCTGAGGTTGACAATGAGGCAAAAGATGGCAGTTTCGCCCGAGAGCGCCCGCTGAAAGGGCACATTGAGATGGGCGAGGAACATCCGGCTCCCAGCGAGCCATGCCACGCCACGGGCACCGTCCGCCCGCCTAACGCTCGACGCCTCGCCCCAACATCACTGCTAATAGAGATGTGGTTGATCAAAAGCCCAAACCCTCCGGGAGCAAGGGAGTGGGGTAGCTTCCGAAAAACCCAATATTTTGGGGGAAGGTGCTGGGTAGAGCCCCCTCCAGCACCCCAAGATGAGCGGGCAGCAGGATTTGGCCAGGCTTGGCAGCTGCTCTTGCTCTGGATGCCCTGGAGAGAAGTGCGGCCGGTGGCTGCGATCCTTCCGGCACGCCCAGGATGGGTATTATTGGTGAGGTTTGGCTTGGAAGCAAACCCCAGCCCCATCCACAGGCTCGCCCCCATTGTTTTATAGCAGGAGGGGGGCCCATCAGGGCTGCAGGCAGGTAGGGCCTCGCCGCACAAGCAGCCCTGGGCGAGGAGAGTTTAATTAACCCCGGAAAGCAATCGTTCAACGGCCAGCACGGGTAATCGATGCGGAAGGGGCAGCTTGCTGCCGAGGGACCATCTGCTCTGGGGAGCGATGGCTGCTCCTCGCCAGCCCCCCCCCACCACCGCCCTTCGCCCCGTGCCTGTCGGGAAGCTGCCGCGGGGCAGCTGGTTTGGGGGCCTCATCCTGAGCTGAACAGATCCCTCTGCCCCTCGCCTCGACCCTCGCTTCCCGGAAAGCTCCAGGTCCCCAAAACACGTGATTTCCTACATGTTGCAGCCCCCACCTCTGGCACAAAGCCTGGCTGGGGGCCCCCGCCAAAGGGTCTCTCCAGACCAAGGCACACCCAGGATGGAGCTGAAGAAGAGCTGGGCAGGGATGTAACCAAGCATCCTCCTCGCCCCACGGCTATTTTCATCTGCGAGATGGGCTTGGGGTAGTCTCAGCCTTGAGGGCACAGGGGGTTGGTGTCTATTGGAGCGTCCGGCCCCCCCCTCACACACCTACGGCCAGATTCCCAGGGGAATACTCAGCAAGATTCCCATGGGAATACTCAGAGGGATGCTCTCAGCATCCCAGCATCGCCCAGGGTACCAGTCATCCTGCCATGGGGCATCACATTCCTTCCCATCCCTGCCTCTCTGGGATGCAGGGATGCCCAACGGTGGGAGAGCACCCGACAAGCAAACCTCCATGGGCAGGAGACAATAGGGAGACCACGCTACGGGACCCAGATTCACTTTTTCATAGTATTCCCCATCCCATGGCCACTCCAGTGTGGACAGCTACAGAGGGGGACAGGGAGAAAAGTGTTTTTTCTGTGCCCAGTGAAAAAGTCAGACACGTTGCACAGCACCTGCCCAGGCTCCAGCAACAGCCTCTGCCCCCCCCAGCACTCCCCTGCACCTTCCAACCCTGTGGGCAGCCCTGGGCCCTTCTCTACCCCCACACTTCCAAGGCTCTCCTGAATTGCTTTTAATTCCACCCGGTAAATGAATGATGCCAAGCGCTCAGGGGCAGCAGGGCCAAGTGGTGTGCAACTGCTCCCAAGGGATCCAGGAGCTGGTTCTTGCTCCAGGGCACTGACTCCAGCTCCAGGATGGGGTCCCCGGGCAAGTTTGGGATGGGTGCAGGGAGATTTCTGGCCCCTCATCCCCATGGTCACCCCCCAGGAGAGCTTTCGGGGCCGCTGGGGATGCAGCCGGCAGCAGTGTCCCAGGGTAAAGCCAGTCAAGGGGCCAAGAGCAGGATTTTGTCCTCCATGACGAGATTTGGCAAGACCAGTGTCCCCAGCAGCATCACTCCTCCATCTCCTATGAGGAGACCTTCTACCATCACCACACCCACCCCGCTCCCAGGGCCACCACATCCCAGGAAGCCTGCGGGGACATGGCACGGGCAGGGTGACAGATAGGTCCCCAGAACGGCCTGGACCGCAGGGCTCAAGGTGACCGGTGATGCACAAAATGTGGGTTTATGCCCTTCTTTGCCTCCTCATGCTGCCCTGGACCTGCAGGGCCCTAGGGAAAGGCATTGCATGGTTCTCCCCACTCTAAGGCAGCAGCTCTGCAGGAAGGGGATGGTGTTCCCCACACCGGCACCACATCACGGGCACGAGCACCAGCTTGAGGATCACCTCTGCTCCAAGAGAAGGTCCTGGTGGACTCAGTTCCTGGCTGGCAACAGCTGCCAGGACCACCAGGAGAGCGTGCTTGGACTCCAGCATGTCTGGGCAAGGGCTCCCAGCACATCCCACCACACCAGAGATCCAGGGAAATACTCAAGGAGGGATGCTCTTGGTACCCCAGCACCGCCCAGGGTACCAGACGCCCTGCCTGGGGCATAGGGATGAGGGATGGCCCTTCCCAGCACTCTCAGGAAGGATCCATCCCCCATCTGCCTGTTGGTCACCGTGACTGGATTCAACCTTGAAGGTTCAAATGGGCAGTGCTTGACCCCCGAGCTGGTGCTCGGTCCCTCAGACTGGGGCTCAAGCCCAGAACCAGCGCTTAGGCCCCCACAGATCACTGCTCAATCCCCAAGCCAGCGCTCAGCCCTCCCAAGCTGGTGCTGAGTGGGTGCTCAGCCCCCTGGACCACTGCTTGACCCCCAAGATGGTGTTCAGCCCCCTGAAATGGTGCTCGACCCTCAATCCAGTGCTCAGTCCCCAAACTGCTGCTCAGGCCCCAAGCTCAGGGGATGCCCCCTACAATGGTGCTTGACCCCCATGCTGCTGCTCAAGGCCCCCCAAACGGTGTGCTTAACCCCCAAGTCAGTGCTACCTCCTCCAGAACGATGCTTGACCACCAAGAAGGTTCTCAGCCCCCCAAAATCGTGCTCAACCCCCACGCTGGTCTTCAGCTCTTCAAAACCGTGCTTGAACCCCAAGTCAATGCTCAGCCCATCGGAACAGTGCTCAGCCCCCCCCAAGCCACCCCGCAATGCTGCTCAACCCCCAAGCTGGTCGATAGCTTGCTAAAATGATGGTTGACCTCCAAGGAGGTGCTAAGCCCCCCAGAAAGGCTCAGCCCCAATGCTCAGCCCCACTGGGAGATGCATAAAGTAGGACCCCCCCTTCAAGAGCACCCATGGGTGCAGGAGACAGGTCCAGGCTCCTAGCAAGGGAATTCCCCCAGGGCCAACCCTGCCCTGGCACAGGGAGGACAACGGACGAGGACACAGCTGTGCCAGGGTCACTGCTGCCCATTCTCCCCAGAGCTGGCCCGTCCAGTTTCCTCCCAGTACACATACTGGTCGCGTGATCTTTCAGAAAGACTGGACAGCCCAGAGGTGGTGTCCCCAATTCCCTTTGTCTCAGCATCTCCCCCCCTCCCTCACCAAAGGGATGTGGGAGCATCACGGCAGGGACATCACTCCCCTCTCCACTGTGGGAGGAGACATGTCCCCAGCACAGTGGGGACCCTCCATGTCCTGGAGGAGCCTCCCCCTTGTCCCTCCTTCCCAGGGGAGCATCACCACTGGGAAAGCTGAGATCGACAGGGCTCTACCAGGAGCCCTCCCAGCTCCAGAGCCACAGAGGGAGGGGGGAGAGGCCAAAGGCGAGGAGCTTTATCACCTGAATATTGGGCACTCAGCTAATCCTCAGAGGTGGCCACATGGCAGGAGGGTTTGTGGGATGTATCCTGGGATGCTCAGGTGGGACAAGAACATGTGGTCAGAGCTCTGGGCAGGGAGGAGCCGGGGGCGGGGGGGGGACGGGACTCACTCCACATTGCCTTCCCAGCTGCCGGGGGTGTTCCCAGCTCTATCTGCTGAGAATGAGGATGAGCTAAAGCTGCACCCTCGCATCCCAATGCCAGTGATTGGCAGGATTAGGTTCGCCGTGCTTTACCAAGATGTTCTCCACCCCCCAAAATCCCAGCCCCACCACCCGCTGCCGGTCGTGACCTGCCCATGTCCCCCATTCCCCCCCCAGGTCCAGCATCTTGGGACCCACAGACACAGCCCCCATCAGAACCACGTCCCGCCATCCCTCCCTGCCACCCCCTCCACCCTAAACAAACTGCCGGCCACGGCACAAATTCATTCTGTCTTAATCTCCACGGTGCATCAGCATGGGGGGGAAGAAAACCACCTTTTTTCCTTTTTTTTTTTTTTGGGTCTTAATCTTTACCTGGGGTCATATTTACTAATCCTCTCACTAATCCCCCAACGCCTTCGCAAAGAAAAAAAGCTTCATCCTCCGCTAGCCCAAGATGCAGCCACCGACCGACCAGCTGCTGCCTGGACCAGGACCGGGGAGCACCCGGAGCACCCAGAGCCTGGGGAGCAGGCATCGAGACCCCCCCAAGACCCTTGGGTGCCGTGGGTTCGGCGCTTAACCAGGTTTCTTACCCCCAGTGAGGTGGCCACTATGTGTTTTTAAAGGCTTTTTCATTTAAGACACCCAACATGAGGATGGGGAGAAGGGAGGTGATGCAGAAGTGGGGGGATGTGGGCAAGGGGGGGCAAAGACTTGGCTCGACTGATGGGTTCGAACATTTAGGAAGTGGTGGAAAACCATTCACCGATGGTTTGCACCCCACCATGGTCAGGGGACCCCCGGGAGCTTCCCCTGCCTTCAGCCAGGGTGGTGCTAGGGGTGTGGGCGGCCACGCTGCCCTCCCTGCCTCAGTTTCCCCATGTGCAGGGATGCCGGGTCACCCCCTCTCCCCAGGGATTCAGGTGGCACAGGATGCCCTTGAAGCACCCCAAGGTCATAATTGGTGCTGGGGTGGGGGGGTCACACCTGAGAATCACCCTGGGGCTCTGCAGATGGGGGGACCATGGTTCCTGCGGATGGGGGGACAAGGATCCCTGGAGATGATGGAGGGCTCTGAAGATGGAGGGCCAGGGGTCCCTGCAGAAGGCGGGGACAGGGATGCCTGAAGACAGGGGGAGCACATGGCTCTGCAGATAAGGGGACAAGGCCCCTGTAGATGGGGGTAGACCAAGGGGACATGGGTTCCTATAGATGAAGCAGCAGGGGACTCTGTAGGCCAAGGACAGGGGGCTTCAAAGATGGGGGGGGGGAGGGGCCAGACACAAGAGGGACAGGGTTCCCTGCGGAAGGAGGCACCAGAGATCCCTGAAGATGGTGGGACATGGAGCTCTGCAGATCTGCCCTTCTCATGCCAACCTCCAGCTGTACCACCAGTGGGGACAGGGGATGGGGAGGGCTGCACAGAGCCCCTCTAGCATGGCAGGGGCTGCCCACAGCCCTGCCTCGACCCCCCCAGCCCCCCACCAGCCCTCGCACCCCGCCGGCGAGCTAACCGGTTATGGCAGCGCACGCTCGAGCGCGGCCGGCACCTCGCCGCGCCAGCCTGGAATTTGCAAGCTGTCCTGATGCATTAAAGCGCAAACGCCTGGCGTCCAGCTCCCAGAGCTGCCGGGACCCTGCCAGGCCATGGCACCCCCTCCCCAGGGACACCAAGCCCGGGCCAGCTGTCCCCAAGGGCAGCCGGAGCCACCCTCATCATCATCTTCATCTTCTCCGTTCCTTTTTCTCGCCGCTGTCCCAGCTTTAAATAGCTCCTGTGGCGGGGCGGGGAGAGGCTGCCAAGCTCCTGCTGCGGCGGCGGGGAGGCTGGGGACACTGGGGACATCCAAAGCAGAGAGTCCCCAGTAGCACCGGGCAGGCAGAAGCATGTCAGCTCTGCTGGCAATGGAGCCCCTTCCAATGGGCAACACCGTGTGCCAACTCCTTGATGTCCCCAGGGATGAGGATGGATACGGATGGACAGATGGACGGGATGCTGCGCTCGCCACCCCAGCATGGGGACTCCAAGGTGGCCATAGCACCCTCACGGCCACAGCACCATGAGGACCACCCTGGAGAGCTGGACAGAGACGGGCAGCACCCGCGGATCCCAGGGTGCATGCTCCCCTGTGCCCAGAGCCACATCGTGCCCCCCACCCAGGTCCACTCCCCACGCTGGGTGCTTCCCACCAGGGCCGGCACCCACCATCCCACAGTCCCCACCCTGGTGCCTTTCAGAGAGCCTCCTGCTCCCAAGGGACTCCCTGGGACACCCTCCAAGGTCACCCAGGTCTTTCCAGTGGGCTGGGAGAGCCTGGATGCCCGCCAAGGCTGGGGACAGAGGGGACATCCCGCTCCCCGCCCCGTCGTCTCACGCTCACCCTTCACCCAACGATGCTCTCAAATCACAGCGGGACCCAACACCCACCTACAGCCACTAAGGCGACCTGTGGAGGGGACGCATCCATCCCAGGGCCGGGTGGGATGGACTGGAGCGGCCGTGCCCATCCCGAGATGCCCGTGGGAGGAGGGAACGAGATGCCCGTGGGAGGAGGGAACGGCAAGAGCCGGCTGGAAGAGGAGTGTGAAGAAACGCCTCTTGCGTGCTCTGTCCGGAGCCAGCTAACGAGGCCATATTTGAAATGCTTCGCATACCTCCGGTCATCAGATTAGCGAGATGCAGAAGGTAAAGCAGAGGGCAAGAGCAGCGCTCCCCAGCCAGCCATCCTCAGCCGCCCGCTCCCACGGAACTGGGGGAAAAGTCCCCGGCCACCGCAGGGCACAGGGATGGAGAGTGGCCATGGGCACCCTGGGAGGGATGGGTGCCTGGGATCTACCTCCTGGCTGTGATCCCTGCTGGACACGGCACAGGTGAAGGAGGGGAAGGTGGGGAAGGACAACGCAGCCCAGCAGTTTCAGCCCCAAGCCTGCTGGCCAGGTCCCAGCCACCCCTCACCTGCCCACAGCCTGTTCAAGACCTGCTGAAAGACCTTTCAACATACAAAGGAGGCTTGTAGGGAAACTGGAGAGAGACTTTTCACCAGGGCCTGTCGTGACAGGACAAGGGTAATAGTTTTAAACTGCAAGAGAGTACGGTTAGGTTGGACATAAGGAAAAAGTGTTGTACTATGAGGTGGTGGTGAGACACTGGAATGGGTTGCCCAGAGAGCTTATGGATGCCCCATCCCTGGAAGTGTTCAAAATCAGGTTAGATGGGGCTTTGAGCAACCTGATCTAGCAGAAAATGTCCCTAGATCTTCTTGGAGGACTTGGACTAGATGATTTTTGAAGGTCCTTTCCAACCCATTCTATGAGTCTATAAAAGGGGGCAAGACCCCACACGGCTTCCCAGGAACATCTGTGGGCACGGCTCATTTGCCCTCCCTTGACCTGGACCCAAACCTAAAGACGCACTCCTGCAAAGCAGAGGGCAGAGCACGGGTCTGCACCTCCCGCGCGTGTAGACCTCCCTCCATCAGGCCTTGCACCAGCATCGAAGGGTCTTGAGTCACACTCCTGACCACACTCAGGCTCCAGGAGAGGCTGGAGGGCAGGAACCTTCCTCCGATGGTGCAAAGAGCCTATGGGGCATGGAGGCAGCAGAGCTGAGAACACCTGGATCTGCAAATGCCTGGGACCCTTCAGGGTCAGGATGTTCAAGCAAGCACCCATCAGTCTTCAGGATGTTCAAGTGAGAGAGACTCCAGACTCACGTCTGGACCTCAAACTGCTTTTCTCAGCCAGCCTCTGACGACAGAAAGAGGCAGAAAAGCCACCAGGGCAGGTCGCAGCCAAAAGAAGTGAGAAGCGATGAGCCCAGGACCCTCAGAAACACCAAGAGACCACCTGGGGTCCAAATGGATGAAGCTGTGTTGCTTGTTTGGGCACAGCCAAAGACTTCCATAAGGAAGACCATGGGAGATGGACATGGTCCAGATAGCCCTATGAACTCCAGGCAGGTTTGCAAAGGCAAAATGAAACATCCCTCAAGCCGCAGGCAAAATCGGACCTGCCTCTAACAGCAGCCAACCACCAGAGAACCAAGAGATGACCAGAGACAGCAGCACCAGAGGACGCCAGAGGTGGACATGCCAAATCTCATCATACCAGAGCACAAACCCAACCCTTGTTCAAGACCTGGGCCATCCTCAGGAAGCTCAGCAAATGCTGGGCCAACCGGTGTCTCATGGGTGGCAGCAGCCACTCAGCGCCCACTGGACCCATCCAGAAGTACCTGGCAGCCCACAAGGTCAGGAGAGCACCCAGCCCTGCCACCACCCAGGGTTTGGTGCCACAAGGGTGACAAGCAGACCCTTGGGATGAAGCCCCTCTCAGAAGTGACCCAGAAATGACAGGCTATGTTTCACACCGTGGCACAGATCCCACCCATCACCCACACCATGTCCCTGAACTGACATGGGTGATCCTTTTCCAGCCCTTTTCCAGCTCCAACCTCTCTGAGCTGGGAGAGCAGAGATGGAGAACGACATCCTGCTTGGAAAATCAGAAAACGGCATTATCTTTCTTTGCCACCAGTCCCAGGGTCAAGGCCAACACACACGTGCCCACATCAGGGCCACCACACCATAAGCATCACCCTGTGGAGGTGACGGGCCCTCATCCTCCCAGCACAAACGATGTCCAAGTTCAGGTGATGGATGATCCTTTGGTACGAGCGACAGTGGTATGAGGACACAGAAGCAGACCCACAAATCTCAAGGCAAGACCACAGTCTGGGAGCCCAGCCTGGTGGATGCAGCAGGGCTGTTTTCCATGCCAGAAGGACGGATGGACAGAGACCAGAGACACCAAGGATGGGTGGAAACCAGAGACACCAAGGTAGCCTCCTGAAAATCTTCTGACCTTTAAAATCCTTTTATTCATATAATAACAGGCTGCCACCCACGTGCGGCAAAGGCTATCGTCTCAGACCATCAATGCTCTCCACTTGCTTGCAAGTCATGGGAAAAGATAAGCCAAGATGAAACCACTCCAAAGACGTCATCCATGCACCCCCTCAGCCCACAGCACCCCAAAAGGAGAGACCGTTGGCCAGGCTGAGGACCTGCTCTATGGCACCATCAGCACTGATGTCTTGATGGACCCGAAAGCTTCTTTCAACCCCAGTCTTCAGGTGCCTGAGGGCCAACAGCCAGGGTGAAATGTGCCCTTTGGGAACTTCCAGAGTTGATGGGACCCACTGGTCACCCTCAACCACTCATGGGTAACACCATCTTGCTGCCTGGCTATCCCTGGAGCTCTCCTAGGGCTCCAGGAATGCAGGTGTCCCAGGGGACAAGGGGCATGGACAGGGACTCAGGCTGCTTGGTGCCCTCATGCCCTGATGCTCACCCAGCGGGTTCCCCAGGAGGGGGAGTCACAGCTTCCCCATCAGGACAGGTCCCTCTGGTGAAGGCAAAGTCTGCTGCAGGCCTGATCCTGCCCCCGCTCCCTCTGGCAGAGCCACCGCTGAGCAGGAGCAAACCCATACGCTTCCTCTTCACTGGCCTGGGCCTGGGATTTCCCAGATGGTTCCTCCTGGATGGGGTTCCTCCTCCAGCCACCCCTTTGCTCCAACATTTCCTCCCTCCTGCCCCTCCTACGCCACAGCCCCCCTGCATCAAATCACAGAAGGGTCTGGGTCAGAAGAGACCTCCAAAGACCAACCAGTCCACTTCTCTGCTGTGCGCAGGGACATCTTATAACTAGACCAGGTTGCTCAAAGCCCCATCCAACCTGACCTTGAACGCTTCCAGTGATGGGGCATCCACAACCCCTCGGGGCAACCTGTCCCAGTGTCTCACCACCCTTATTGCAAAACATTTCTTCCCTATGTCCAACCTACCCCTGCCCTTGTTCAATTCAAAACCGTTGCCCCTTGTCCTGTCATGACATGCCCTAGTAGAAAGTCTCTCTCTGTCTCTCTTAATATGGAACCTTCTCTTCTCCAGCCTGAAAACCCCCAACTCTCCCAGCCTCTCTCCATAGCAGAGCTGTCCCAGCCCTCAGCCCATTTTGGTGGCCTCCTCTTTGCCCCGCTCTCCCAGGTCCCATGGTTGTCTTGTACTGGGGACTCCCAGAGCTGGACATCATGTTCCAAGGGGTTCTCACCAGAGCCTCCACAGAGGGGGACCATCCCCTCCTTTGACCTGCTGGCCACATCGCCCATGATCTAGCCCAGGATACAGCTGGCTTTCTCGGCTGCGAGCGCACATTGCCGGCTCACGTCCCATCTGTCACCCACCAGTATCTCCCAGTCCTCCACAGAGCAGCTCCCAACCCACACATTCCCAGGCTGTTGCTGGCACTGGGAGTTCCCCCCACCGAGGTGCAGGACCTCGCGCTTGGCATGGCTGAACCTCTCACCGTTCCTCCTGCCCCATCACCTGCCCAGCAGGAAAACAGCCAATCCCACACACCAGCTACCACCAGCAGCTCCATCCCCATGTTCCCACAGGGCTGGGGGGACCACCATCTCCCCAGGATGGTGGTTCCCATCCTCCTCCTCAGCCTGGCTGAGCTTTGCGAGCCCCATTCACCAGAGGGACGGCCAGCCAGGCGAGCCCCCCAGCCCTGGGCAGCAGGGACAGCTGGGGGTCCCCTCTGGGCAGGGGGACTCTGCAAGACCCCCCCACGCTCCCAGGAGTCAAAGTCGAGTCAGGGGGAAAAGGAGGAGAACGGGGGGGGGGGAGGGGGGGGGGAATAAGAAAAACCCCAACCCTTTTGAGTGCAATATTTTAGTTGAGCAACAGAGCATGAGTAAAGGAGGGAGCTTTTCGTGGTCTGCTGAGTTTAAGCTATGAGCTGAAAGTTTAACTATTAATACACTTAATCAAGAGGTTGTCCCAGCGGCCGGGGTTTGGGAAAACAAACACGCCGGCGGGGCCAGGAGAGGCGGGCGAGTGGTGACACCCACCTCCGCCACCCCGGAGAAGGTCCCTGGCTGGGGGGGTAACGGAGGTGGAGGGTCTGGGACCAGCCAGGGCCGGATCCAGCCTCGGCGAGAGGTGCTGGGGGGTGGTGCTGGCTGTGAGGTCCAAGCGTCCCGGATCTGGCCCTCCTCCCTGCCCCCCAAGCTGGGGCTGGGACAGGGGGGAGATAATTCTGGGGAGAAGATGCCACCCCCCAAGTCCTGCAGCATCCCCAGGTCCTGGGCGAGCAGCACCTGCCCCGCCAGCACCTGCCTGAAACGAGGGACCTGCAGGGTGGGGGTCCCCAAAACACCCCCCGGCCCTGCTGAGGAGGAGGAAGAGGAGGGTCGGGCAGGGCAGCCGCAGCCCCTCTCCCTGCCCGGGAGCTGCCGGCGGGCGCTGGCAGCCTGGCACCGGCCGCCCGCGTCTCCACCGCCGAACCCACGGCAAGGGCGACGGGGCCACCTCCCGCCTTCCTCCCACTCGCCCCCCCAGAGCCCGCGCTCGCCCGGGCGAGACCCGCTCCCTGCCCACGGGGCCGCCGAATCCCGGGGCTGGCGCCGGGGCTCGGGGAGAACTTCGGAGAAGCCACGGCGGGGCCTTTGTTACTTTGCTTTTGTTGCCAGAGCCAGCGCGTCCTCCCCCCACCCCCCCCCGGCACATCGCCGTGTCCCCCCCCGCCAGCGCACACCCCGGGCCGGGACATCTGCCCGGCTCGCCCGGGACGCCGCCTGTACCGGGTCCAGCGGGTGCGCAGGTACCGGGCAAGCGGAGCCAGCGGGCGCGGTGACACTTTTTTATGGGGGGTGGGGGGGGGGGGTTCGAGGCTCGGCTGCGGGGGCAGGAGCCGCCGGCACCGGCGAGCGCGGGCGATCCCTGCCCGGTTCGGCTGCTGCGAGCCGCGGGGCTGCCGGGGAACGGGGCTGTGCGGAGCCGGGAAATGTGACGGGGAGGCGGACGGACGGACGGACAGGCGGGCAGAGGAGGGTTTCCATGCCTACACGCGCTCCTCCGGGGGGGGGTCACCACCTCGTCTCCCCACCCGACCCCTCCTCTCCTCACCTCCCGGGGAGGGGGCCGCTCCCAGCTCCCGGGGAGCAGCGAGAGGCCGGGGGGGGTTCGGTCCCTCGGCAGCCCCAGGTGCGGCCCCGCCGCCGGGCGTGGGGGGCGAGGAGGGGGCAGGGGGGGGGGACACACACACGGACAAAGCGGCACAAAGGGGCTGCTGACACAGCAAGGGCCCGTTTCCAGAGAAACAAAACTTCCCCCGGCTCCG
>JAVSBS010021769.1:0-26821 GCA_033124195.1 Coracias cyanogaster
TCTGCTGTGCTGAGGACTCCAGAGCTGCCCCAGCGCTGCAGGGGGGTCTCCCCAGAGCGGAGCAGAGGGGCAGGATCATCTCCATCTGATATGAATGGTCCAGGGGGAAAAAAAGAAAAATTGATCTTGTCTGAACATCAGCCATCATGCGTGCCCTGCTCACGGCTTTACCCAGCAGAGCTTCCCTTTTCCACGTCTGCCTGTGTGGTGATGGGGAGCAGCAGCCAGGTTGTCCCAAACCTGTTCCTCTGGGTCTGCCAAGGTCATCCTGGCCCTGGGTGCAACCCATGAGATCATTCTGTGGAGCTCTCTCTTCCTCCTCTCAGACATGACATTGCTCCGAGGCAGTCCAGCCGTCCCCCACCGCGTTTTCCCAGCGCCTTGGTGTGTGTGTAGGAGGAGCCCATCCATAAACTCCAGTGTGCTGGGGGTTTGCTGAAGCAGGCTGGAGAAATGTGCATGTTGGAGGCTGCGGTGTTCGCATAGCTCTGGCCCCGGCGTCCCTGCTTGGTTCGCCTGCTTGATGGGAAGTGACATTTGTCTCTGTTTTCGCTCTCCAAAGGCGCTGTTTTGGGGAGATGGCGTTACCCGTACATCTCCGGCGCTTTGCAATGACTCGTTTTGCACATCAGCTGCTGAGACTGGTGTGTCGCACGCTGCGATGCTGCCGAGCCCGGGCTGCTGGGGCTTGAGCCACGGTCCCCTGCGGTCACCGGCTGTCGAGGCTCCCGCGGCGGCTGCGGCAAAGGCCCCAGACCGGGCCTAGGTAGGAGCTGGCTTGGCTAATACCTCTCTGTTGCCTCCGCCTTGCTTGAGTAATCCCCTGGGATCCCTTAAGCCCATAATGGAGGTGATTTGTTCCTTGACGCGGCCCCGCTCAGTAACATCCTGCTCCCGCACCGCGGAGCTGATCTGACAGGAGGTGACAGGATGCGATCGGGACGCGTTGTCTGACCCACGCTCGCTTGCCGGCATCATCATTCATCAGCCCAATTTTCACGTTTGCGCTGTCGGGGGCGAGGAGTGGTGTGGCGCGGGGCTGCCAGCTCCTCGCGTTGACACGCCGCGCTCCGGCCAGCTGCCAGCCTTGCTCCGGCAGCACCGAGACACGCGCGCTCGGGTGCTGAGGACCCGGTGAACCCAAGCCTCCTCAATTCCCTTCTTGCACTCCCATCCTTTTTTCGGGTACGTTTGCTGCTCTGTCCTCAGCATAGGGATTTCTGCTTTTTCCCCTCTCGCGCTGCTTGTCAAGTCAGCTGCAGAATCCCGATGATATCGGATGCCCCGTTTTCAGAGAGCGTTAATTATGGGTAATTAACGTTTGTCTTTGAGACTGCTTTCAAACACAGCATAAAAGATACAGCGTTACAGCATTAGAGGCCCTTTGAACACGTTTTGAAATCGCTTTGCTCTGTATTTTGCTGGGCTCTTCAAAGGAGCCCAGGGGAAGCGGGTACAGCAGGTGAGAGTCCTTTCTTCCAGCGCCTCCGAAAAACGACGGTTCTGTGTAGCTTGTTGATTTGATGCAAAGAAGCCCCGTTAGCAGATTTTGCAGGGACTCACGACTTTTCTCCTTTTCCCTTAGACTGAGAGAGTGCCGCTTGAACTCAACTCGAGACTGGAGGAACCAGGGGAGTTCAGCGAGATGGAAGCAGAGCCCAGCCAAGCAGAAGATTTCGAGGCCAGGGGAAGTCGCTTTTCCAAGTCAGCTGATGAAAGGCAGCGCATGTTGGTTCAGCGGAAGGAGGACTTGTTGCAGCAAGCTCGGAAGTACGTCCCTTCCTAAAACCCCAGCCTGGCCAACTTGCTTCTAGCCCCCCCGGGATGAGTTTCAAATAGATTATGACGAGATGAGTTTTCAATAGATGGTGGATGAGATGGTCTCCAGAGGTCTCTTCCAACATGCTGTGATTCTGAAAAGCCAGAGGAGCTCATGACCAGCAGGTCAACACCGCTGGAGAGAGAGGGGCCAACTGTGACTGTTTATTTTAGCCCAACTAGTACTCGGTGCTAGAGGTAGAATTTAACTTTTCACATGCGTTCCAGTCACGTTAGTGAACTTCACTAGTGTCCAGTTGCTGATTAAAAAGAGAACGGGAAGTGCTGTAGTGATGTAGAGAAACCTTTTTTTGCATTTGTGACAGATGTTGTCCCCTCCTTTGTGTCTCAGGAGGCTGCTGGAAGGGTCTGCAAACACTGCACAGGGTTAGGGTCCTTCGGTGTTCTCAGGCTACCTACGTTCTTTGGGTTTTCCATGCTGAAATGCCTTTGTAGAAATAACTGGGGCTATGAGACCTAAGAGGTTGACTATAAGCAGACTTGCTCCTAGAGTAATTTGCCTTGAAAAATGTCATTTAGGGAGACAAAGTATTTTTGACTTTGCGCTTGGCTTGTTCCCTTCCTGCATTGTGGAATTGCAAACCGCTGGATTTTTGTCCCTAAGTGTGAAACCTCATTGGGATGTTAAGTCCTGACAGCTGCTTCCGTGTGTTTTTGCCTTACCCAGCCCTGCAGCCCTGGTGCCCTGTCTGTCAGAGGCTCGCCCGTTGTCACCGTGGAGCGAGTTCTTGTGGCAGACGCTGTCAGCGTGGTGGGATAACGGCTTCAGGGAGGTTCCGTGACTCCTCTGCAGTCACGGTGCAGAGCCTTTAGAGCTGGTTCCCTCCTATGCCCACAAGGATTCTGCTTCTAAAAGCTTCTACCAACTCTGCACACTCTATCCTGGGCTCTATGGGTTTGGGTTTTTTTGAGTGCGTAGCTCGTATGCATTTTGATCAAGGTGTTTTCCTGCTTTCCTGCCTCGCACCCTCCATTTACTTCACGGATGTGCTGATGAAGTGGTTCCAGAGCCCAAACGAGGTGGGCTCTGCTCACCCATCTTCTCGTTTCTTCTCTTCCAGGCGTTACTTGAACAAAACATCGGACGAGGAGCTGGCCGCGGAGAAGCCCTCCCCTCCGCCCGAGGGAGCGGCCGCTGATCCCGTCACCCTGCGCCGCCGGACGCTCGCCGCCGCCGCCGAACGGAGACTGCAGATGCAGCAGAACTCTTAGCGCCCGTTGCCTCTCCTTCCTCCTCCTCGTGGGCCATGTCAAATAAATAAACGAAATACAAAAAAAACCCAAACGAAACCACCCCAACCCACCACCCCTGCGCTTTCTGTACCAGCAGGAGCGTGTCTCAGCTGGCTGTGCTGCGAGCGAGCTGCCTGCCTCTCTGCTCTATAAAGCATGTGGTCTAATAACGTTTGGACAGCTGAGAAATTAACCTTTTTTTTTTTTTGTAATATTTTCTATGTGACGTTGAGCCCTTCCACCAACAAAAGGCAGTTTCTAAGCCACGGGCACGATTTCCACAGCGAGCATGGGGGTGTTGGGCTGCGCAGCAGAGGCTGGGGAGATCCCCTTCCCCGTTGGCCGCTGTGGGTGCAGGCTGTGGAGGACACGGGTGTGTTCAGCTCCAAAGCAGGGAGAGTTACTCCGAGAGGGAAGAAAGCTTAGAAATGTGCAGCAAACTGTGTTAGAGGAGCAGACTCCCGCTCTTCAGCCCCCGTTGGTGTCCTGCAAAGGGTGTTCTGGAGGCTGCCCCAAAGGGCTGGGGTAGCGCCACTGGAAAGTCAGTTCTTGGACTTGGATGGAAGTTCCCTCGCTACGCAGCGCAGAGAGAACCCGAACTCCTGAGCTGTCACCGATTCCGGCACAGAAGAGTTTGATTCCCGTGGTTGGGCTCTTCTGCGCTGGCTCCGCGCGCTCCCAGGCCTGCGTTACCTTCCTTCGCCTTCTATGGCCCCAACCGAGAGCGAGCCTGAGGAGAGTCGAGTGAAGGTTCTACGACTCTAAGATGAGGGAACAGCCCCTGCAGGTCTGTGTTGGCGTAAGCCAAGGGAGTCCGGTAAAAAAACCCAAACCTGCCTGTTGCGGACTGCAGAGTGACACGGACAGGACTTCATGAGGATAGCTCCGCGCTCTTGCTTTTTAGTTCATTTGTAAGGCCACAAGGTCACCAGGAGTTCCTTCAGAAAGCCTGGAGGAGCGGGGGCAGCGGGACCGGGGGCTGGCCGCTCCCACCCTGCTACCCTCGCCTTGCTCTAAACCACTTCTGACACGCCAGCCCCTGGGGCCGCCCGCCCGAGCTTGGGCAGAGGGGTTGTCCACGGCGGCAACTTCAGCGCTGAACGTCGGAGGAGTGAGGTGTAGTATCGCCGTCCTTTAGAAGGAGCCCAGTATTACCTAGAGTTGTTGGTAACTTCTTTTTTTTTTACCTGGTGGTTTTTAGGACATTTGAAGGTGAACTTAATGAGTTGCATCGACGTTTAGGCGAAAATAATTTATTTCATTAAAACTTTTTTGGAAGCCTTACTTTGCTATGCTGGTAGTAAACTTCAAAGAGGGTTGTTTGGGGTTGGTTTTTGTTTTTTGAGATCTTTGGTTTCGCTCAGAGCGCAGCTGTTTAGTTTTTATTGTTTAAAAAAGAAACCCAAACAACCAAAACCACCAAAAATAAAATCTTGGTCAGTGTTGGCAATTGTTTGGAAATTTCTGTCGTGTGACTTCTGTTCATGGAGTGTGTTGGGGTTGGAAGTTGAGTGCCTGCACTTGGGTCCACCTGCGGTTCCCCCCTGCCCCTGTTCTGGCAGAGCAGTGATTGCTCCTGGAATTCGGTCCTGGGCATGGAAATGGAAGAGAAATAGCATCTTGAGGGACTGTAAAAATAAAGTGGGGCTTTGAACTGCCTGGCAGCGTGGGGAAGTGGGGAGTGAATGGGACAGAGGGTCTTCATTCCAGCGGCAGAGTTGATGTGTCTCTGGGAGAGCAGATGGGAGAGGAGCAGATCACACAGGAATTCTTCCCCAGGATCCGTGTTTCCTGGAGTTCCTCCTCCTCGCTATGTTTCCGGGAGATGTGGTACATGATGATGTGCTTTGCACGTGGCGATGCAAAATGATCCCGGTTTTATCTCGGCAGAGGGGATGCCTGCAGCCGGGACGGGTTTAGACCTAGATTTGGGCTTGCAACCTCTCCACCACCTTGGCACACCTTCTCCCAGCCTGCCCACCTTCTTGGGGAGGGCGTGCTGTGCCCTGCGGAGGTTTCCTTCCCCGTCCTCGCACAGGGAAGGTGAGGAGCTGCTGGGATTCCCCAGGGACGAGCTGGGCAGCGCCAGCAGCCTGGCGCTCTGTGAGCTGGGCGGCATCTTGGCCACCCTGGATTTCACCGCTGCAAAAAACGGTACCTGGCAAGGTACCGGTAAAGCAGCTCTTCTGGGCCACCAGCCCTCTCGCTGCCTGCTGAGGGACCCTGCTGTGGAATCCAGCCACAGGTCAGTGGGGCAGGAGAAGGTGCCATGAACCTGTCCTGCATGAACCTCTCTTTGCCCAAGGTCCTGCGGTGGTGCAGGCTGCGACTGAGAGGAGTCAAGGGGCTGCTCGGCTTGTGCTGGTGGCAGGAGGCTCCTGAGCTACACCAAGGAGGGGTGGGGATATGTCAGAGATGCTGGGGCTCTTCCTTCTGGCCTTGCCTCCTCCTCTTGTTGGCTTCCTGGCCTTTTCCCACAGCTCTTCCCTTCTCCCCCCGGAGCGGGCCCTGGCCAGCCGCTGGATGGCATTCCTGCCTGCGGCACCACTGCAGGGTGACCTACTTGAGCTCAGCCATGAAAGGCTGGTTTGTGCAGAGGAGCACGGGGACCAGTGGTGGCCCCTTGGCTGGCTCCGCTTCCCTGGGCTGGGAGGTCATCCGAGGAGAAGCCTGATTGACTTCCCCCGCACCGATACCAGCTACTTCTGGATTGCTGTCAACAGCGGCAACCTGGAAGAAACCACGTTGGTCAGAAGATGCTGCTGCGTGACAGAGCAGCTTTTCCCACCAGCCGTCCCTTCTGTGGGCTGGGGCTGTGACGAGCCACGGGTGGCCTGGGCAGGGGGGTCCCTGTTTGGGTCACCTTCCCTACGGCTCCTTCGCTGGCTGCACTGATGGGCTGCATTGTCCCGGGAGGTCTGAAGCATTCCTGTGGCTTGGGAGGGGATGGTGAGCATGGGGCTGAGGAACCGGCCCACTCCCGGGCTGTGCCAAGGGGCGACCAGCTCATGAGCATCCCACCTGCAACCACGCGTGGGAGCTGAGAGACCTGGGATGATGGAGAATGCAAAAAAAAACCCCAATATGCAAGAAAAACCCAAAGTATGGGAAAAAAGAAACCACAAAACCCCAGACAAACCCCAAACTCCTCCTGCAGTAGGGGAAAAACGTCTCGTGGAGGTTTTCTTGGAGAACCTTCCTCTATACCTTAGTGGGGACAAGGTAAGGTAAGATAAGATCTATCTTAGGATATCTTATCCTAGCCTATATCTTAGGATATATCTTATATATGTCTTAGGATGTATCTCATCTCACGTGTTGTGGGGTTTCTGATGTTGCCACAACCGAAGGACTCGCCCTGATGACTCTCTAAATAAATAAAATAATACATTTTTTTGCTTGGGGAGATTTTTTTTGGAAGGGGGGACCAGTTCTTGCTCCTGGTGATGCTCTGAAGCAACCCGAGCCACCTGGAAGAGCTGCCACGTAGCCCCTTTCAAGTCTTAGCCCCTCCCGCCCGTGCTACCGGCAGCAAATCTCCCCAAAATGTGAATTTATTTTTTTTTTTAAAGTATTTTTTCCTTCTCTTCTGGCGCGGGGGGAAAGAAGGAGGCGGAGGCGCGGGAGGGGGAGCCCGGGGTACAGACAAACATTCTCTTTATTGAGCTACACATGAATTTTTCCATTAGTCAGAGAAAGAGATTGGCAGTGTGTAATATATCACAGAAACCTCACTGATTGGTAATAGAAAGGCTTAGAAAGACCTGGCGCTTTATATATATATATATATAATATTTTTTTTTTATTTTATTTTTTATTTATTTATTTTAGTTTCCTCTTCATTTAGTCATTTTCAACAGGTGTGACTGCGCTTCCTCAGCAAAGGTAACTCGTAAAAGTGAAACCGTGAAGACGTCTGGAGACTAATCGAAGTAGAAATGATGAAGGGTTGGTCATGAAAACGGTGGCTTCAACGTAAACACTACATTCGAGTTTTGTTTTGTTGGTTGGTTGGTTTTTTTTTTTTCCTTTTTAATTCTTTTTTCGTGGTTTTGTGTGTGTTTTTCAAAATGTTGAAATTATTTTCATCCTTGCCTTTTTTTTAAAGTCGGTTTTTAATTTTTTTCTTTTTTTTTCCTTTTTGAATTTTTTTTTTTTTTTTTTTTTTTTAATTCGCAGCACAAACATCCCCACATGAGAGAAAAAAACACCATTCACTAAATGGGAGAGAGGACTGGGGCGAGGTGGGGGGGGGGGATGATCAAAAAAGCAGCACAAAAAAGCATTCACTGGAAAGAGTTAAAAATGAATTGAACCGAAATGAAAACAAAAAAAAATTACATTATTCTAAACAAACCCAAAAAAGGTAAAATAAAATCTCTCTCTCTGTGTCCCGCTGCCCCCAGGAGGGGTGCAGGGGAGGTCTGGCTGGGGGGGGGGCCCGAGCTGTGCTTGTGGATCCCATCCTGGAGAGTGGGAAGTTCTTAAACCAGGAATAAAAATTGGGGGAAAACCCTCCCCGGGGAGGGAGAGCTTTGGCCTAAAGCAGGCTGGGCATTCCCAAAAATCCATCCCCCAAATCCCAGTCCCTGGGGAGGGAGCGTCGGGAGGACGCTCCCACCGTGACCTCCCATCAAAGCAGCCAGGGCGGGATGCGGGAGAAGATCTTCCCTGTGGCTGCTCTTCCCTTTTTTACCTATGACAATTTTCCCCTTCCTTTTTATTGACATAAAAGAGAAATGTACGTTTTTAGTCCCCGGCAGCAGTGGCTCGCCCGGGCTGGGGGCGGGTGGGGGCAGCCCGGCTCTCCCCACACTGGAAATCAAAAGAAAGGATCATAATCAGCGCCATGAGAATTAAAAAAAAAAGAAGCCGACCCACCAGAATGAACCATAATCATCATTAAAAAAATAAAACCCCACGGTCAAACAGAGAATTCCCCCCCCCGGCCCTGGCATGGCCCCGTGGGGTGACCCCGGGAGATGCCCCTTTTTGCCCCCACCCGGGTACCGGCGCCCTGGGGGGTGCTCAGGAGCTGCTGGGCTGATGGGACCCCCCCAGCCCCAGGGACCCCTCCACGCTGTGACAGCAGGGACGGGGCTGGGGGCTGCCACAGCTCCTGCAGACGAACTAAAACAGCGGGGAAAGGGTGGGAAAATCTTTTTTTTTTCCATATATATACGTATATATATAATTTTTCCTTACGCCTTTTTATTTACCAACTTGCACGATTATGATTACGACTTTTTTTTTTTCTCTCATTCCATCTATATTTTTTTTTTTTCATTTTGCTTCGCTTTTTCTTTTTTTTTTTTTCATTCCGCGCGCGCGTCTTTTGTGTGTGTGTGTGTCTGTGTGTGTGGTCGCGTTGGGGTTCTTTTTATTCTCTCTTTTTTTTTTTTTAAATCATCATTTTTCATTCTCGGTTGTTTCTTCGCTGGGCGCCGGCGGGGCTCAGTACAAGCCGCAGCCCCGCAGGTTGTTGGCAATGATGATGTCGGTGACGGCGTCGAAAACCACCTGGATGTTGTTCGTGTCTGTGGCGCACGTCATGTGGCAGTAAATCTCCTTGTTGGGGGAGCGGTTTTTGCTTTCGAATTGTGCTTGGATGTAGGCGGCCGCGTCCTCGTAGGTGTTGGGACCTGCGGGCAGAGGTGGGGAGAGGGGGGGACACACACACACACACACAGAGTTGGGGTGTCAGGGCTGTGGGCCTCCCACCACCCAGCCCCTCGCTGCTTGCAAAGCGCTTTATTTGTGAAGAAAACACCCCAGATCTGTTTATTTTCCATTTCTCCCCCCCCAATTCAACTCTCAGCATCATCCATGGACCACACCTCCCTCCCATCTTCTCCACCCGCCCCATTTCCCCGCTCTTTTCCCCCAGATGCCAAACACCTGGGTTCTGCTGGAGCCTCCTCCCTCCCCAGGTGTTGCCGCTTTGCCCTCCCCGCCCCGCTCCCCTTTTTCCCCCCCAGGAAGAGCAGCAGCCCCAGCTGCGCCCAGCCGGGCTGAGGGATGCTCCTCCTGGCATCGCTGCTGCCCCGGCATCGCTGGTGAGTCCCCATGGCGCAACCCTGCTGGGGGGGGGAGAAAGGCCGGGGGGCCTGGTGGCCCCCCGGTCAGGCAGGCAGGGGGAGGGACGGCCCGGGAGGTTGGTGGCCACTCCAACATCATCCATGGGTTCTGGTGGTGGCCCCTTGGCAGGGCTGAGCCCCTCTGCGTGCAGCAGGGGCAATGCCTGGGCTGGGTGAGGGCTTCATCCCGGGCTCCAGGCTGGGACAGGAGCCGCTTGGGGATGCGCCGCTGGTGTCTGTTGGCTCGGCCGAACCCGGGGAGGTTTGCTTTAGCCAGGCGGGCTGGAGAGGGGCCAGATGTTTGAGCTGAAAAAGGTGCATTATTGCATTAAGCAGCTTAGGGCAGCGAGAGCGGCTGCGCCTGGCCCCTCGCGGGAAGCCACAAAGCCTGAATTACGCCCCTCAAATCGCCTTTGGAAGAGCTGCTGTTATCTGGAGATTTATTTTCCATTTCCAGCTCGCCAGTTCCCCTCCTTCCCGATGCCGTGGGTGGGGTGAGGGGAGGTGGGCTGGTGCCCCGTCCCCCTCCTCGGGATGGGCCGTACAACTCCAGGTGGGAGAGTTGGGCATGTCCCACGGTGTGGCTGGGAAAAAGGGACTGCTGCTCTCATGGTGGAGGAGCCTAAAATCCTCCGGTGGAACTGCTGGTGCCCCTGTGCTGCAGGGGAGCGGTGCTGTCTTGCTGGGGGACCCCTTGTCCCCAGGGTCTGGTGGCCAGGGTGGGTGTGCTCTGGGTGAAATGGTTTGGAGATGTTCAAGTAGCTGTTGCTGGAGCCTCTGGATCTGAACGGATTTTCTTCCTTTCCTTGAGGGGCTTCAGAAGGGATATCTGGTTTTGCTCCATTTTCTCATGTTTTCCTCTTTCCCCTGAGCCACGGTGATGTCACTTAAAAATGTGTGATTCTCTTGTGGTTGCAGATTTCTGCCGTAAAGGGGCTCTGTCCTTCCCCAGCTGTGCTCAGCACAAGCCCCCCCTGGGGAGGTGCAAATGGGAGACGCAGCTTGGAGGACCATGTATCTTGGAGGACCAAGTGGCCCGGTTCCCCTAGCAGGAGCTTCTCAGGAACCACCACCAAACAGCGGTGGGCAGTTGGCTCTCGGCAAGGCTCCTTTCCACAGCTCCCCATGTATCTGACCATCTCAACCATCTCTGTCCCACCAGCTGGCCTTGCTGCAAGAACTGACCGCGTGCCGGACACCACCCCGTGAGCAGGGTGCTGGAGCTGCACCGCAGCTCTCAAAGGTGGGCAGTGCTGTTGTGTCCCCCCCATAAAGATGTCCCCTCCACCCCCCTGTCCACCTGCGGGGCGAGTCGCGGGTGTCCTGCCGGGCTGTGCCGCGCCGCCCCGGCACGTACCTGTGTATTCAGGGAAGCAGATGGTCAGAGGCGATTTCTTGATCTTCTCGGCAAATAGGTCTTTCTTGTTGAGGAAGAGAATGATGGAGGTATCGATGAAGAATTTGTTGTTACAGATGGAGTCGAAGAGCATGAGAGATTCGTGCATGCGGTTCTGCAGCGGGGAGCACGGAGGGAGGAGAGGGGAGAGAGAGAAAGGCAGAGAGAAAGAGAGTTAGAGGAGAGGAGGACAATGCTCTGAAACGCTTAGGAAGCGAAAAAACCTCTAAAATAAGACAGCGGTAAGTGTGAGGTGGTTACGACGGTGGAGGAAACAGGGTGTTGCTCTCCTGCCAGGCTGGAGGATCCAGCTGATCCCCTCCCTGCGGAGCCTCTCCTGGCTGCTCCAGCAGGGCCCACACCTGAAGCTTCAAGAAAAAGCAGAAAACTCCCCTTGTTTTATCATCTGCATAAACTGAGGAGCTGGCAAAGGGGGCTCCAGCTTTCTGGTCTCGGGGGCATCCCTGCAGGGGCTGGGCACGCCGGAGGCATCGCTTGCAGAGCCTGCGCAAAGGACGGACAAGCAGCACCAGCCAGAAGCTGGGATGCCCTGGGATGGAGGGAGTTCTGGCCATCCTGGGTGGTCCCACAGACCCTCCTGGAAGGGTACGTGTGCTGAGCAGTGCTGTTTCAGCAAGACGGGTGCTGAGGGATTGCCCGGAGGCTCGGGCAGGTCCTATCCACGCTGGACCTGCAAAAATCTTCAGCCCGTCTTTGAAAATACCATGGTGGTGGCCGGGTCGCTGCTACGAAATCCCAGCACTGCTGCACGGAGGAAGCCAACGCAGGCGGCTCTGCCAGCCCATCTCACAGCAACCCTGGGCACTCTGGGCTTGTGGGCTGCTCCAGGGAGACTGGCAGCAGGGAAGAGAGCTTGGCAGCAGTGCGAATACAGGAAAAAAAAAAATCACTAAAAGCTGTAAATATTTTTTACAATAAACTGTCTTTTCATGTGTGAACAAAAGCTGTATAAAGCCTTTTTTTTTTTTTTTTCCCCCATGCTAGAAAAGTTGTTACCAGGAAGGAGGGGGGAGTAGACAGGAGGATAGGAGGAGGAGGATGATGAGGAGGAGGGGGTGAGGTTGTCCTGCACCAAATCATCTGCCACAGGGCACCACCAAGCAGAGCATTTTCACAGCTGTGGGGTGTCTGTGTGTGAAGGTGCTGCTGGACAGGACAGATATGGTTCTCTAGGAGTTCTCAGTGTTCTCCATCATTAACTTGCTCTTAGAAGAAACAGAAAGACAGTCCCTGCTGCGCCACTGACAGCTTTGGGAGACATTTCTGGCAGCCCATGAGCCTTTTTCATTGCACACACCCACCTAGCTGCTTACTCAAAATTGAATCATAGAGTGGTTTAGGTTGGAAGGGACCTTTAAAGGTCATCTAGTCCATCCCCCATGTAAATAGAGGAGGCTGCTCAGAATGTTTCCAGGAATGGGGCATCAACTTGCAAAGCTCCCGGTGCCAGGCCAGGGCTTAGTGAAGTCCAGAGCCACTGGCCTGGCCATGCTGCTCTCTGCAACCCCTTCTCGGGGTTGAGCCCACCAAGTCCTGGCTCAGCTGCCTCTCCTTGAACGGGGAGGCCGAGCTCTTTGGACAAGCCGAGGGCAGCAGAGATGTGCTCTGGGTAGGAAGGGTGCTCGGCAGCTGGTGGAAACTCTCCTGCAGCAAGCATCCCCCCCAGAGCCCCCTTTGTTTGGAGGCACGGCAAGGGTGGGGGGGGCTTTGGACTCGCTGAAGATCCACCAGAACGCACGTGTTTCCTAATGAAGTGATGACCCAATTACACATTTTGGAGTTTTCCATGAATGTTTTATTAGTGAGTCATTTTATTAGCTACACTTCAGCTGCAGCTTTTGCATGCAAAATTTAGCAGCTGTCTGATTTCATCTTGAAAGGCTTTGAGATTGCACTGTGGGTTCCTTGACAAAGAGCAGCGAGGGATGCCAGGCAGCCGCTTTCCAAAGCTGCGGGACATCATTTGATCCTTATCTTTAAATAAAAAAACCCAAAACAACAAAAACCACCTTATTCATGGGGAAAACAGAAACCGCCGCAAAAGGATGTGGCTCTTCTTGCCTTGTGGCTGTTGCAAAAACGCTGGGTCTTGAGATGTCCACGGAAAGCAGCTGGGTGGGGTTTTATTTCCCTTGTTCCTCCCCTGTGTTGTCCCATGGACGTGTTATGTTTCAATAAAGGAGTGATGGTGCTGGGTAAGGAGCAGCTGAGATGAAGCATGTGCCTGGGGAAAAAAAAATCCCCCAGTGCAGGGAAAATAACCCTGGTGGCTTCTGGGCCTTGGAGGCTCCTGCAGAAGATCTGGGCAGGATGGCATGGTGCAGGAAATCTTTTAAGAATCCCCAAAACAAACAGGCAAAGGGAAATCCTTTCAGCCATTATTTTTTCCCAGGGCTGGCCGGTTGGTCTGTCCGATCCACAGGATGGGACACAGGGAGATGCGTGTCCAAGGATGGGTCCAGCTGAAGCTACATCACCGGAAATTGGTGAAGTCATGAGGAACAACGGTTAATTTTCCTTTGCTGAGGTTTATGGAAAATTCCTTTGGTTTCTTCAAGCGCTTTGCTTCTATCTCATGCCCCAAATAACGCAAGATCTATGGCTTAAAGAAAAAGAACCACCTGGCCCAAGTGCTGGGAAATAGTGTGGATGGTCTGATGGGGCGAAGGGCTCCAGGAGGGGAGGAGTAACTTCCAGAAGCCAAGGAACAAACAGAAACCACCGTGAAGTTGCTCTGCTTAAAAACAAAGGGGAAAAAACCCCCTCCCACCTGATACTTACATAAAATGAGATACCTTCTGGTTCTGTCCTTCCCAGATTCCTCATTTCCAGGCGTGCGAGGCTGTGGCAGGCGACGGACGCCACGTGTGTGTGCACGGAGCAGACGTGGGGTAGACAAGGGGCTCGAGACGCTGGGCACGCTCAAGGGAGACACAATAAAAACCCGCTCACGCTAGAAAAGAGCTGGCACTTTATTAACATTTTGTAACTAATAAATACATTACCAACAGCCAATAAATTATTACAATAACTAACGCTCTATTAAACCAATGGACAGTCACTCTTCGTACAAAATTACAGTTAATACAGTTTGGGCCATCAAACATGCAGGAGAAATGGTTCAGCGGGAAACCAAAAGGAAAATCGTGGCGGCCTCCGGCGATCCGTCGGGAAGAAAGGTGGCAGGGAGCGGGGAGCCCAGGTGATGGTCACTGTTCCCTTGTCGAGCTGGAGGGGGGAAAGGGAGGTGGGGGGAGTAGGGCTGAGGATGCTAAATTAGGGACTGGGCTCTTTAATGGGGCAGCGGCTGGGCTTTAAATAACCCTCTTTGCTCGCCCCGTGCAATCGGGTTGCTCCAGCACTGGAAAAGTTGGTGAGGCTCAGGCAATGCTGAAAAACGTGGTGTTACCTGCTGTGAGCTCTCCCTGCCTGGTTTAGACCTGGAGCCACTCGCCTGCGCTACAGGATGGTTGGGATTTGGTCTCCACATTAACTTTGAAGGCACTGGGTGGGAGAGGGGCCAGGGCAGCGGGTGTCGGGCTGGCTCCCAGCCCTCCACCTCCTCCCCGGCTCTCTCCTCCCCACGCCTGCTGCACCCAGTGCCTGTGAAGAGCTGAGCTGCCCTCTCTGGGGGACGGAGGTGGCTTTGCCCTATCTCCAGTCCAGCTCCCTGCTCCCTCCCTCTGCCTGCAGAGTGCCAGCGGGAGGCTTTGATCCTCCTCCTCTTACTAACACATCGGGGTATAAGGGTTGTACTCGCTCGCCTTTGCTAGCTGGCCTTTGCAGCGCCAGTAAGGACCTCACACTGCTGGTTTGGACACGAGCGGTCCTCCGAGAAGTCCCTTTCCATAGCTACATTCTCAGCGCAATGCCTATAGGTCATGGACCTATACCTGTCAGCATCAATTATCCCGGGCCGCTGCAGGAGCCCAGAAATGCCAACGGACACTCGAGCCTCAGGGCACTTTGGGAGAGGGTTTCTGTCTGCTCTTTCCTCCGGGGGTTGGAGGCAAGACCACGCTCTGCTCCTTTGTGCGACCTGGACCTCGTCTCTGCTGGCTTGTGTGTGCGTTGGGGACACAAGCGTGGGATGGGCTCGAGCGGCTCCGGACAATGCTCAGTAGCACCATCTCTACTGACCTCAGAGATCACTAAGGAGTGTTTTAGTCTCCTCGGAGATGGTTGTGGAGTTTTTTTGGTCATAAGTCTGAAGACAAACGTGGCCCATGACAAAGACACAAACACACTAGCACGAAGCTTCTCTAATTGACAAATGGTCAGCCGTGTTCCCCAGAACTCAGCAACCCTCCCTTGCCTCCAGGAGATTTTTTTGGCCACAAACTACTTGGACACATGGCACAGCGCAGGGTTGGTCCCTTTTACAGCATCAGCTACAAAATGCCCCGGGGTGGGGACGTCTGCCACCCGAAGCTGAACCTCAGCAAGGGGCCACCCCGCGCTTCACACAGCAGCGACTGGGCGCACGGGGATGTTCTGGCAAAAGGACATCTGCTAGGTCCCATCCTGACCTCTTGGAGATTGCATTCCTGGCCTGAGAACAAAGTCTGTTCCCTTGCAGGAGAGCGCTGGGCTCACACCACAACAGATTAAAACCACCAGGCAGATCTGAATGTACGTTGCAGGATCGACTGTTCTCACCAATACTTTTGGTGCCCTGGAAAACAACATCAGGCCTACCGAGGAGGGCAGGGCAGGGCAGCCTCCCCCCGAGGATGCTCTCCCCTCTGTGGAGGGACAGCCCAGCCAGCCATCCGGGAGAGCTGGCTGAGGGCAAGAAGCTAATTCCCGTACAGAACCCCTGAGAGATGCTGTTGGAAGAATTTCTGGGAAGCCGAGGGACCTGGCTGGGCCAGGACAGCCCGCTGCTAGCAGACGGAGGGGCCAGATGGTCCCGCTGCCCAGCCAGGCTCCTCCGGCCGCATGTGAAAATGGGAGTGGGAACCCTATTTGCGAAGGAAAAAGCTTGTGGCTGTATTTTAATGTGTGCTCTCCCCACATGTGTTTATTGCTCGCTCTCCTAACAAGCCCAGCTACTGCGTCCTCCCCAGGAGCACGGCTCTCGGTAGCTGAACCCTGCAGCCTCACCCGCAGACTCGTTTCAAGGCTTGCCTTCTACAGGATTCTCTATTTCATCAGTGTTGCTTAAATAAAGGAGCTTTTTGCCTTTTTTTTTTTGTCTCGCAGCTCCATGACGGAGCAAGGCGAGGGGGCTTCCTTCTTTTGCTGCTGTCTGAAGCTCACTGCGAGTAGCTAACGCTGCTTTGAAAGTGAAACTCCTCGGATGCTGCTGCCGGACTAGCGACCGAGTCATTAAAACCCTCCCGCAGCCCAGAAAGGGGCATCTTCTGCAAATCCCCGTTCGCTCTGAAGGGCAGCAGGGTTTATACGTAGCTGGCTCAAGCCTGTGCTTTTAAAACACGTCCCCTGTGCCCTGGTGTGATTCCTGACAGCAACACCCCGCTCCGTGGAGGCTGCGGATGGGACAGCCCTCCTCGGAGGGTCCGCATTCGGAGCGCGGCGATGGCGGAGAGCACGGGGCTGCCAAGGAGAGGGCTTCTGAAAGCTGTCGAGGCGCGGCAAGGCCTTTCCAGGCAACCGCCGGCGTTTGGACAAAGCACGGGGCAAAAGATCGCCTGGGGAAGGTGCATCTGTCAGCAGGGGCTTGGGAGGCTGCAGAAAGCCAGCGGTGAGTAATGCTTTGGCAGGCGTTCCGAGACACCAACCTACACCCGGCCGTCGGGCAGGACAAGTAGTGCTCAACACTGGAAGTGTTTCATCTTCCCAACGCTGCTCCCAGCGAATCCTCACGCTACTCCTGTGAGAAAGGGGTGGCAGCGGCAGCAGCTGAAGTGAAGCTTTAGATACACGACATGCCAAAGAAAATGAAGGAGAGGGCTCTGTCTGTCGACAGTTCCTCCTCTCTCTCTCCCCGTGGGGCAGCGGCCGCTGGTTCTCACCAAGGTGCTGGGGAACCAGCCGGAGCTGCGGAGGGGCTGGGGCAGGAGGGGTTTGGACAAGGCACGGCCAGGCAGAGGTTACCCAAATCCAGCCCAAGCCGGTGACTCGGCTGCACTCGGCAGAGCTCAGGGTGGAGAGAATTTAAACCGTCTTTCCCAAAATGTTCCTGTGTGCCTTATGCTGCGGGCTCCTGAAGCCTTGGCTTGGTGCTGCCTTCGCTGGGAACAGCGTCTGTTACTCACTTGCCCGGGTAAAATGTCACCCACAGCAAGGGGTGGGAACAGAACACCTCCAAAAGTCAAGAGCTGCTGCTCACACTCTTCTGACGGAGCAGAAGGCAAGCCCTGCCTCGTGCCAGCACAAGCCGTGGGCGCAGCACAGCACACTGGCCCCCGGGCGCCCGCAGTTCCCTGCCCTTTGTGGACCTAACCTAGCCCACCTCCCGCTCCTCAGCCCTCATTTGGGTGCTGGGTGTTACCGGTGGGGCTTGGCCACCCGCGTGGGACAAGCTCCAGGAGCATCCCTGTCCCTCTGCATACCTCCAGCTCATTCCCTGCCTTTCCTGTGGCAGAAGCACCATCCCACTGCCATCGGCTGGGCCCTCCCGAGGAACCAGAGAACTGGGCAGGTGCTTCCCGCCACGAATCCTTTCTTTGGAAAACCTTCCCACTGACTCTGAAAATCCCAAGCTAAACCAAGCACAACGACACGCGCAGGGCTTGTGTTGAGGGTTCCTTTTGGTTGCAGAGCAGCGTGTGCTTGGCATTACCTGGAGCTGGGAGAGGGGCTGGGGCCTGGGAAAACAAGGTGGGATGGTGGGATGCGGGGTGAGGAGCAGAGAGGGGCTCCTGGCTTTGCTGGCCGGCCAGCTCTCTGCCGGAGCTGAGGCTGCCGGAGATGTTTTAAGGCTGAGAAGGTGAAGAGGAAGGTGGGTCCTCCCTTGTGCCAGAGCAGGGGGTCAGAGACCTGCCGTTATTGCTGTTAGTGCCCAGCAGAGCAGCAGCGGGGCCTCGCTACAGTCCTGTCACCTAATGCTATTTAGGGGTTACTGGCGCAGCTGCCAAACGTGCTGTGAGCTGGTTAGGTGGGCGAGAGCCGCCTTGTTCTCCTCTGCAGGCCTCCCCTCTTTGCCCTGGGGTGCTCCTGCTCACATCCCTGGCTGGGCTTTTGTCACAGACGTCCCACAAGCACTGTCCTGGCAGAGCACAACCTCTGATGGGGATTCTTCTCCGGCTCCCAGGTGCCCTTCTCTCCTGTCCTCCCTGCCGCCTCAACCTGCCTCATCACCCTTCTGCAACCTCTCTCCCAAACCGTCTCCCTGTCCCGAATCTCCTCCCAGGTCCTCTCCATCCCACGCCACCATACCTGCTCCTGTCCCTGCCTCCCGCACACCAGCGCTCACCTGGCCCCTTGCCTTTGGGCTGTGCCGCTTTCGGCTGCTCTGACACCACCCCTCCTAGATGGGCACAGTGAGAAGAGTGACACTGTCCCTCTCAGGCATGGCACTGGTGAAAATTCGGACCTCCTGAGACCTGAAAGACACCCCTAGCCCCAGTTCCCAAGAGAGGACAGCTGAACTCGTGGCTGGCCTGCAAAGACCCATAATTTCCAGGACCTTGGACTTCGAGGAGAGGCAGGGATCAGTGTTGCCGACCTGCCCTCCGGTGCCACACCGAGTGGGACCTCGGAGGTGGCCACCTCACCTAGACACTGAACAAGCTTTTGGAGTGGACTTCTGAAGGCCACTCCATGCTCGCAGAGGTGACCTCCCGCCTCTCACAGTCCCCTCCACCTTCACCCCAACGGCACCCAGAGCTCTTGAGGACCAGGGTGATGGCCACATGTACCCCAGCCATGTTTGTCTCTGTGCCCCCACACTTAGCTGTGCTGGGTGCTACCCTGACCCTTTCCACACCTCTGCCCCTGCCCTTCCTTCTTCCCTTCCCTCTCTTGCTTTCCTTTTTCCTTCCTGCTCCATCCCTTGGCCCAAATCAGCTCCCAGAGCTATAAACAGCTCCTCTCACTTCAGATACCGGGAAAGAGATGCCCTTGACTGGAGACACTAAACCTGGAGCTGCCTCTCTCAGACGCCCTGGCAGGAGACGACATGGGCCAGCTACCTGCTTGGCCAAGGAGGCCCAGAGGGCAAGGTTGGGCTTCTCAAGGGTATTTAGACGCCCAAGGTGCAATACAGAACCGCGAGGCTCCGGCACACCTTGCTATCACTCGGGCATGGTGAGGTTCCCAAAGCACCTCCTGGCTTTTCAGGTACTTGAAGGTCAAATCCTGCCTACAAGAAGCCAGAACTAAATATTTTTGGTGTACCTCAGCATTTTGGGGCCGAAGTTTAGCATGAGATGCTGCGTGGTTGTAGGTGCAGCGCTTGTGCTGAACTCAGGAGGCTGGGAGGTGCTTTGGGAAAGGTGGGTGGGCACCCAGGCTGGTGTCCTCACCAGGATCTCCTGCATGGGGTGCCCATCAGGATGCCATCCCCGGGGTACCCTGGCTGCCTACGTCCCAGGGCTCCCAGCCCAGCAGCACCATGGCACCCAGCAAAGCGCCTAAGAAACGGGTTACTGAAACCACTAGGCAAATTTTAACATTAATGCCGAAAACTTGAGGTAAAAACTGTTACTGGCAACGAACGCTTTTAGGCAAGGCTTAGTAGGTTTTGTTACTGTGTCTGCCTTAGCGGTGGAACTCGATATGGCTCTTGGCTTGTTCAAAGAGCTGCCTGGGAAAAAGGGGAAGATGCAAACCCAAGCTGTGGCGGCCGCCTTCAGCACCGACCCTCCAGCTCCGGGGTAGGAACCGGAGCCTTCAGGTCCCTTCGAAATGATCATGTTGTATCTAGCTCTTCCCAAAGGAATAGTGTTTTTAAAAAAGAGATAAATAACCAGGAGAATTAAAAACATCCCTTAATTTCAAGGAAAAAAATTTAGAAGTTTCAGTTCCAAGCTACACTGTTGCTGACCAGTATTTTAAGGCTTTGATTTTTTTTTTTTTTCTTTCTTTTTTAAAACCTGAAGTATTTTTGTCTTCTGGCAGTTGAAATGTGCTTTGGGGGAAACGCGTCAGTCCCCTCTACAGCACTGCGAGCTGGAGTGGAACAAGGCAGCGAGGGAATGAACCCCGAATAAACCAAACCAAAAGAAAACGGGGCTGGGGAAAGCAGAACTGGCTGCGCAGTGTTCTGGGGTGGGAGGAGGGGTTTACATTTTTTCCTTCCTCATCGTCTTCCGAGGAGGAAAAGCAAGAAAGAGAGAGGACCTGTCCGCGGGACCGGAGGATGCTCCCGGCGGGAGGAGAGGAGGGGAGGAGAGGGCTTTAGTAGAGTCCGCATCCCCGCAGGTTGTTGGCGATGATGACATCCGTGACGGCGTCGAAGACGAACTGGATGTTGTTGGTGTCGGTGGCGCAGGTGATGTGCGTGTAGATCTCCTTGTTGGGGGACTTGTTCTTACTCTCGTACTGAACCTGGATGTAAGCCACCGCCTCCGTGAACAAGCTGGGGCCTGCGGGAGAGCCGAGACCAAAGGAAAAAGAGCAGGTTAAAGCCATCTCGGAACCCTAAATCTGTAGGGTGCCTTCAAGCACCCCGCTGAAGGATGGGGGGAGCTTGGACGGGGCTGCTGCAACCCAGCCACCCCACCTCTACATCTCAGGGATGGGCGCTACTGCCAGGCAGGACTGCTGCCAGGGAGGAGACGCTCCCTGACCGGCAGCTCGGCTGTGCTTCTATTCCCAGTTGCTGTTTATAGTCTATAGAGACGAACTGGATGAGGGAAGTGAGTGTAAAGCAGGCTCTGATGGGGAAACCAGAAGAAATTCCACATCGTGGCTATAAAAAAAGAGGAAAAACCCTGCCAGGAAATTGCAAAGTGCCTGACCTGGTGTAAAGGCTTAGCTTTTTTCCTTTTTTTAGATCCCTTTGATTAGAGTTTTCAGCTTTTGATGGAAAAGAAGGGCTGAAATGTCCACGAATTGAGGGCAGTGTTGGTAACTGTGCTCTCCTTTCCCTGGATCACTAAGAGAAAAGGACACGAAAAGATGCAGCCTCTGTTACAGGGCAAAGAGGGGTCTTCTCAAAAAAACCCCAACCATAAAAGCTAATAAAAAGCATCCCTCTTTTTAAGGAATCAGAATCGCAGTACCCTCTGCTAGAGCTCTAGCTAAAACCACACTGCGAGGCGTTTCTTGGGCGTCTGTGCAAAACCTCACTAACGACACTGTTTTGTGCTAGAGAAGCTCAAGAGCAGTGGCGCAAAAGAGCTGACCCGTTCTCGTCTGGCCAGCCTGGACACTGCTCTGCTTGCGCACCTCCTCAGCTCTGACAGACCTGGTTTCTAAGCCCTGGAAAGGCCCGTGGTGGTAATGTCCTTAATGCTCTTGCATCCCTCCACGATGCTTTACCGATGGGAGATGTTATCTGCCTGGGAGAAGCTTCCTCAGGCTTGAGACTCGCTGTGGTTGAAGGCAGCTGCCCTGGGAAATCCCTTGCCCCTCCACGTACGTTCCATTGCTGGCAGACACAAGTTCATGAAGACCATGAGACTATGCTTGAAGTAAGAGAAGCAAAATGTTTTCTGGGAGCAGGGTCTTGCAGGAAGACCCGTGTGAAGAATGTGGGAGCAGTTCCAGGTGCCGTGCACAACCAGGAAGGATGTTGTAGGAAAAGGAAGTTGGTTGTTCAAAGGTGTGAAGATCTGGATGCTGGATTCCTTCTGGGAGAGCAGGAAATCGCTGACGCCAGCTTGGTTTGGAACACGCCCTGGATCCTGCTGCTGCTTTACTATGTATTGTGGATTAGTTAAAAGCACGAGCGAATTAAGGGGATGGCAACAGTGCTCCAGCACACAGCAAGCAAATCTGTGGATGCAGCCTTCTAGTAATTCCGTCAGCAGAACGCATGGACCTCAGGAACATTCATTTTGTTAAAAGCACTTCGTGGAACCTACTGGTGATGCTGAAAGACCGCTTGTTTGATTTATAGGCTTTCATCAAATAATTTTTTTTTTAACTCCAGGGCAACTTTCTAACAATGCTGCTTTTTCACAAGGCCTTCACTCTCCAAGCTGTGGTCAGCAAAGCAGGGGTGAGCAAGCTCAGGTGTGTGCTCGGGCCTGAAGTCTGGGCTTAACGTTAGCATGGGATAACTTCCAACCTTTGCTGGCATTGCTGAGCGCCTGGAGGTGAGATATTCTTCACCTCTGAATCCCTGTTGGCTCAGCGGCAGGACTTTCAGCCTTCCAGCCCCCTCTGACGGCATGACCCTCCGTGGGGGGTCCATGGCACTGGGATAACTCCAATGGTTTAACCCAAACCGTTCTATGATTCCGTGATTCCAGCTTCCAGAGCAGCACCTCAGAGGAACTGAGAGCATCTCTGGGGTGTTCAGAGATTGGAGGAGGACAGGTTTGGCTTGCTTAGGGGTGCAGTTTTGCTTCATGGAGAAAAGGGAAAAAAGGAAGAGGACGTGATAAAAGTCCTGATAGAAAGTGATAGAAGCGTTGCTAAAAAGAGGATGGTGATGCGCTGCTCTGAAGCCATCCAAAAGATGGCCAGCAGAAATCTAATTTGCAACCAGAAGAATTTGCGGCTGGCGTTATTGTGGGCTTTCAACTGTAAAGACTGTGAAATTTCCATTATTAGATCTCTTTAGGCAAAAGCGTCAGGAATATGTTGGGTCTGTCTGGACCAAGCAGATGAGTAGCTGGCTGAAATGTGTTGGTAGTGACAAACACCCAAACCTTCCCCGGAGAGGAAGCCTGCAGATGTTCCTCTGAATTCAGATGGAGTCGTTCAGCTCCGTGGCCACAGACCATTCAGCCCGGAGCAGCAGTGATGGATCGCTTTTGCCTATTCACAGTGAAAAATCAAGCCCTCAGAGATAGGAAGCTCTGGTTAATAATTTGTTGGCCTGCCCAGGAATGCGACACTCTCGGTACTCCCGGTTCACAGCTACGTTTCCTGACAAAGAGATCTGCTTCTCTGTCTGTCGGCTTGATTCATTTGGATGTCTCCGGTGAGCTTAAATAATTCATGACGATAAAAGTTTATTTTTATGCTGTCTCGGAACGGTAATGAGGGTTTGTGGAAGCTGGCGAGCTGCAGCGGGAAGCGTTGGGGTGCAGCTGCAGCCTTCATATGGCTGATGTATTCTCATCAGTAGCAGGTCAGACGCCAGGCAGGCGGCAGAAGCGAGGGCTTCCTGCACGCTGGCCCATGGCAGAGCCTCTGCTCTGATCTCCAGGTATCACTAAGGCCTCCTTGTCCCCAGCCAAGCTTGGGACGCGGCTCCAGCTGCACTAGGGCTTCAGATGTGTGGGTGGCCAGCACATGTGACCATCAAGAGCCTTCTTTTCTATCTGCATTTGACTCAGAGCGCCTCCAAGTCCAGATGCTTGATGTCAGCGAGCCCGAGAGTGAAACCAAGGAGACCAACCACCCTGCTCAGTGGTGGTGGCCCTTTGCCGGCAAAGAACTTGGGTTTAAGGCATCCTTAAGCGGACTTCTAAACGCCGTGGGGGTGATCCTATGGCATTTATCGAAATAAAACTTGCGGGGAAGCGAGTGGGAGCTCTAACTAAGCCTCTTTAGCCCGGTTCCCTGCCACGCACGACAGCACTGGCCCGGATGGGAAGCGTTCTGCGAGCCCTCTGCGACGCGCCAGCTTTCCCGTTACCTGTGTACTCCGGAAAGCAGAGAGTCAGCGGAGATTTCTTAATTTTCTCCTCAAATATGTCCTTCTTGTTTAGAAAGAGGATGATGGACGTATCTGTGAACCATTTGTTGTTGCAGATGCTGTCAAAAAGCTTCAGTGATTCGTGCATGCGGTTCTGCAACAGAAAGGAGAGGTCACGTCAGGCCAAAGACAGCGACTCGGGGACGTTCAACATGTAGGGAAATCTAAAACAACTAAATTAAGGAGGAGAACAAAAGAAAGGAAGGCTACGGTATACATAATAAAGGTATGTATGCACACAGCCGGACGGATGCAGACACAGATGCAACCCCTCTGGCATTCGACACACAGTTAGTCACCGAGGGGCATGGAACGATGCAGAGCTGTTCGGATTTTGCATAGCGTATAATTTACGGGATCCCAGCTCATCGAAATCATCATGCACCATGCATGGACGGGGAGTTACTTTTTCTGCCCTTTGATCAGATTTACGTGTCGGTGTAGCTCATGCAGATTTGCTAAAAGGATTTCATTCATTCATTTTTTTTTAAATTCTTTCGTAACGGCTCTCTCGAGTGTGTGCGGCACACAACTGGTCGGATACATTAACCAAGGACTGGGAGATCCTTGAATTAATCTAGAGTTGGAAGCAGGTATCAAGGGGACATAACTTTGGAAATGACCTTGCCGTGACCTTTGCCTGGTGGTGTTATTTGGTTTAGTGTCGCCTGTTGTTGGGCTTTTCATTTTTGGCATTTTTAAATTTTAGTTCTCTTGGAAGATGGCTCGGCAGAGAGTGTCTGGCAGAGAGGAAACGGAGTGAAAAAGGAAGAAGAAATAGTATAAAGAGGAAAAATGTCACGAAGGGCATCTAAGAAGGACCAGACCGGACACCAGGCAGCTATCAGTGCTGTTAGCTCATGCCTCTAGAAGAACGTTAGCTGCTTGCCAGCCGAAGAGCCATACGGCCAAACGCACGCACAGCAAGAAGTCAGCTTTTTGGTTAAAAGTCATGCAAAAAAACCAACACAGAAAAGGAGAGAGATAAGAGGAATGGAAAAAACAGACCAGTTAGAGAGTTGCAAAGTCCGCCACATGGTTTTATGGTGGTGGAAAGAGCTCACGGCAAAGTCAACCAAGTGTCATGTTCCCTGCTGCTTTCAACTCTCAACTCGGATTTTCTTTTTTTTTTTTTCTTTCTTTTTTTTTTTTTTTTCTCAATTCAAGAGAAGCTTCATACCTGCCAAATTTGCTTGGTCTCCCAAATGCTCATTTTTTGGCCTTTGTTTGGCTAGATAAGGTCAGACGGCCGAGGAAAAGCTGTGAAGGTGCCGAGGCTGGCGATGTCGGGCGCGTGGCCATCCCTCAGCCGGGAGCCGGGCAGCGCGGAGAGCAGGCGCCGTGAGGACGAAGCACACCCAAGAGTCAGGGGGTTATCAGAGGCAAAGCACGGTACAGACCAGACCGGCTCCTCGGCTTTTCCCAGCGGCATCTCCTCGGGACAGCGCTCCCCAAACCCGCGAGCGCGCACACGAGACTGGTGGCAGCGACCGCAGGAGAGACGCTAGAGAGAACAGGGCTGCGCGGGTGGCAGGGGGTGTCCCCCCGCCCGGAGCTGGAAATTCGGAGTGCTGCAGGAGACAGCCGGGGGCTTTCACCCCGCTGGCGCCCGCGCTGCCAGCGGCATTGAGCCCAGCGCTTCATCGATTAATGCTTTCCTTCTCATTGATCTACTGCAGCAGCTGTGGAAGGTTTTATTTAGATAAACGGGGCTCCGTGGAGGAAGGAAACGTCCCGTTTGACCCAGAGTGAACAGGAACACGGACACCACAGGCTCGAAACGACCAAGCATCGCCCCACCGGGCATCGTACCGACACACGGGGAAGCGACGATCCCGTACAAACCGAACAACGCCTTTACTTAGTGGGTCTGAGCTGCAAGATGCTGCTTGTCTGGACCGTCCCGTGTCTGTGTGCTGCTTTTTGCCAACACGTTGTGTGCTGGCTGGTGTGGGAGCCCCGGAGCAACGCTCCTCTACTTGTGCTGTCAAAATTGTAACCGTGTAGAAACCTGCAAAGGTTTTGTACAGGAGATCCTGGGCTACCCAAAGCCTTTGGGAGGAGAGAAGGAAGCGGAGGGTGGTGAGGGGAACAGAAAGCAAATATAATTAACCGTCTTTTAAGAAGGATCCCTCGTAGAACATTTGAAATGACACTTTTATCACTCTTGCTGATTTAGAATAAAGGCACAGAGAACCACATGAATGCTGCTGGTGGGTTACACCAACAGCTCGCCTGCAGCAGCCATCAGCCCGGAGGTCACTCACCGTACTTACCACCTCGCCGGCCCCGTGCCACGTGGGCCACACCGGCTTTGGCTGAGAAACAAGAGCTGAGGACTTCTCCTGGGCTGCGCTTTGCAATTTGGCAAAGCCGACCTTCCTACAGCAGCAGAACTACGTCAAGATCCTACGGAAATCCTCCCGCCTCTCTTACAAACCCATTGTGCTGCTTTTTCCCACTTGATGTTGGGTCCATCATTAAGGGAAGGGCTCACTGGCTTCTTAATGTCACTTCCCATGCCAAAATCAGTAGTTTTAAAGCCTTGCACCTGCAAATGCTTTATACCCCAAGAAGGAGAGCAGCCCCACCAGGCTCGTTACAGAGGACTAACCACTCGCCCACCCCAGCTAGAAGTCCAGGTAACTTCTCCTGCACTGGCCAAGAGGCAGAGCTGCTCATAGCTGAGTTCCGCTGTCACTGCACAACCACACTGCTGTCGCTGGCGGGAAGGACCAGAGGCTTTCTACCCAGCGTGATGGAGAAAGGACACTGCGGTCAAGATGCTGCCCAGGCAGAAACACACTCGTACAACCCATCTGTTTTTCAGCAGAGCCTGGGAGGAGACCTGGCTATTTCTGCAGCCGATTCAATCTTTTTTGTTTTCCTTGGTGATTAAGTGCTAACTGTCAAGCGAACTATGAGGACACTGATGGTTATCCTAAGCACAGAAACTCCATATTCCCCCTTCTGCTTCTACATTTCCCAAGATGCCCAAGCCACTTTCACTTGCTTTGTCACTCCTAAGGCAGGTCCTGAGCGCCGCAATTCAATTTTCCTTGCCCAATGACTGCTGAGAGAGCACGCTAACCAGGTCATGCAATGAAACACGAACCAACAGGCCAACACTAATGCACACCAAGGGTCACCAGCACAGCGCCTTCAACCCGTCCCAGGCTCAGCAATGGGGACACGAACAATACTTGGCTAGATATGGATGACCTAAATATCTTTGTTCCAGAGGCAGCGATGTGCAGCGTGAACATCTTGCCATGATTCCTTTGAATCTGTGAGGAAAAAACTGAAGAGGATAGTCTCAGCTCCCATGGCAGGTCCCATGCCATTGCTGTCTTTTTGAAAATTCCATTAGGAATTCCATTTAAAAGGAACAACACAAACCCTACAATCATTGAACTATAGAATGGTTTGGGTTGGAAGGGTTCAAGCTCATCTGGTCCCTGCAGGGAGCAGGGACATCTGCAACTAGAGCAGGTTGCTCAGAGCCCCGGCCAACCTCACCTGCAATGGTGC
>JAVSBS010021769.1:39275-54204 GCA_033124195.1 Coracias cyanogaster
CATCCCTGGAGGGGTTTCCAAGCTGTGGAGATGTGGTGCTGAGGGATATGGGTTAGTGGTGCCCTGGCAGTGCTGGGTTAATGGTGGGACTTGATGATCTGAAAGGTCCCTTCCAACCAAAATGATTCTATGATTCTATAAGCCTCTGCTTCCTCCTGATGACCAGCTCTGAAGCTCAGTGGCTGAGCTGGGGCAGGGATGAGGCATGGTGGGACTCAGCACCCTGGAGGCGAGCAGGATCTATGCCTAAACCTTTACGCAACAGAGTAAGTGGGTTTGATGCTTTTTTTTTGCTCCAGGACTGCAGTTATAAACCTGCTGACAGTGGAGCTGATGGTTTTCTATACTGTTAAAAAAAAAAAAAGAAGAAAGAAATGAAATAAAAGGAGAGACTAAAAATAAGCCACAGGGAGTTTGGGATAATGAAGGGCTTGTCCTGATCAGAGGACACAGCCCCAGAGCTGCAGCCAAGGTTCCTGGTGTATCTGCACGAGATGGCCAGTTCAGCAGTGCGGCACCTGGCCCAAACTGGGGAGAGCTGCCCACAAACGCAGCCCACCACAGCCACATCCCCCAGCGAGCAATCCGACAAAGGCACCAAGCGCTCCTTACATCGCATGGTGGCGGACTTGATTTGCCCCAAGGCGATTTCGTGAGCTAATTACTTGGAATTACTCCAACCCTGGAAAGCAAACAGCTGTGACCACAGACAAAACCAGTCCCAGTTACCCTTTCCATCAGCCACTGGCCAGGGAGATGCTCCGGGATGTGCACGAATGCCCAGGCCATCTATCTACGCACTTGTGGCCGTAGGGGAAGCAGCACCACCGTCTCCATTTCTGCGCTGGAAGGCACTAATAGCTGTAGCTGCAGTGCTGGATGTCTGTCTGCGGCAGGGCCGGCGCTGGGGAGGGATTCAGATCTAATGCTCCGAAGGAAAGCGTTAGTTAATGAGATCTGCGCTCTCCTATCACGTAGGTAGAGGATGCCCATCGCTGGGTGATGGTGCAATTACCAGGAGTCGGGTGGGTCTGTCGGGAGCTGGCTTCAATCCGGGGCCTCATTTATCCGCTCGCCGTGCTGAGGCAGATGCGTTGCTGGTGATGGAGTGGGAATCGTGTTTCTGGATCGTTTCAGCTGTCCATTTTCTTGACCTATTAGCAAGCTACGGGGATTTCAGCTTTCAAATCCCTGCCAGAAACCGTGGGTACCAAAATCAGCCAACGCTCTGCTGCAGACAGATGTGACCCACAGCTGGCAAAAGCAAAACCTGGAAATGTTACCCTTGGCTGCACGCTAGAAATGTCTTAGTTATCGCAGACAGAGGGGATCTCCTGGGTGTGTAAAATCTGTGCTCCGCAAATGGACTTTCTGGTCCTTCTCAGCGGCTGTCAGGCTGAGGCTCCTCCGAGAACAGCTTTGCTTGTGGTACTGCAGCATTTTGGCTTCAGTCCAGGCTGGATCCAGAAGCAGAGACACATAAGGGAAAATTAATGGAGTTTCTCATCCAGCTGGACCGTTGTTAGGAGGAGATTTGTTTGGTGTGTATCAAAATAGCTTGCTTGCTCCCACCAGGGAAGGCTGGGCTGGTGAGATGTCCTGCTGACCACCCATTTTTCCTTTCTCCTGCTCTTACAGGGCATGAGCAACCTCAGAGGAGTCTGTAGTTGTAGTGTCCTGTTGCCACACCACCACTCCTGGAAGGTTAGGCTCCTGCAGCCCACCAAACAGTGGCTTGGGTTGCTCCCAGGTCTCTGCAGGCTTGAGCTGATCCCTGCGTTCAGCTGAAGGTGCATCAGGGATGTGTGTGAGATAGAATCAGTTTGGGATGCTCCGTACAGGACAGGCTGGCCACAGAGCTGGTGTGGCTTTGCGGGAGATGAGCTGAGGACACCACCTCCAAGGCATGTTCCTCTATGAGGGCTGGGGACAGCTACTGTCTCAGCCCTTGGGGTTGTGCAGAGACTTTCCAATGTGCCCTGGGGACATGTCCCTGCCAGAAGCAGCTTCTGCTGTCTGCCCAGGGACCTGCCAGTGACCATGACTCTTGGGAGCAAGTTGTGGTCCCAGGTACTGCAGTAAGCCAGGTGGGAGGACTGGGAGTCCCTGCCTGCATGGTGGGAGAAGTCTGAACTGACCCAGGAGTATTTCACTTCCAGTGGGAGGATGGAGCTGGCCCAGAGCTGCTTTAGGTCTGGAAAACATCAGGAGTTCTTCCAGACAACATGGACTTTATTGCCAATAAATGCTTCTGCTTAGCTTTGTCTTGGCCGCAGAAGGGGAGGAGAACATCTCGAGCAGATGGCTGGTTAGCACAAGCATTGCCCTCACCCAGCCTCTGGTTTTGTGCTCTCTGCTGCTGGAGCACCTCAACTCTTGCTGAGCATGACCGATGTGTCCTCCAGCCTCCCGCTGGAGCAAGGAAATGTTATTAATCACACTTGCTTTAGGAGGAATGTAAGTATTAAGGGGATAGATGACTCGCCTGAGGACACGATGGGAAGTCTGTGGTGGCACTTGGAAGTCAATTTGGGGTCCCTGAATTGCAGTCAGGAGCTTTAAGGACAAGACCTTTCCCTGCTGAGTTTTATAACCCTTAAGCAATATTCTTCCATGCTTTAAAAAGGGATTTTTCCCATGTAGGGGCAGATACTGTCAGGTTGGACTTTGACCATACTTTAGGGGTTGGACTTGATGATCTTAAAGGTCTCTTCCAACCAAAATGATTCTATGATTCTAAGGCTAGCAGAAATTTGCTGGCCTGTTATAAGAAATACATTCCTTACATGAAGAGCAGCCCATAAAATGGTGTTACAATTGATGATTAAATCGTAAGTAAACCCAAGAATTTGAATAGAGATAAATAAACCCCTTTTTTTTTTTTTTTTTTGGTGAACAGAAAAAGCTGAAAATGGATGTTGTCATGTACTTTTTTGCTCCATCCAACATAATTTTATGCATTCCTATACGGATTTTGATGAGTTCTGCAGATCAATGACACTGCATTTAAACACAAGCTAAGCAGTAATTACAGATGCACGCAAGATTTATTCAGCTGGTGGCACTGCACCAGCTGATGGAAGGATCAGCCGTGGCCAATCAATCTTTGAAGCTTCCCAGATAAAGAGCTTTTGGGCTCCCACTGCAAAGTGAAAATAAAAATACCCCCCCTGACTCGCAGAAGCGAGCCCTTATGTCCATACAGGGATGGCTGTATGGGTCAGAGCTGGCAGTGGATTTCATCCCATTTCTCTTTAGGCTTTCCCTGTTGATGTCCACATAGGAGGTCTCCCCTCCCACGGAGCAAAGCTGCTTCCTCCTCACTCCCTGCGAGATGCCCTGACGGGCCAGGAGCCCCGCTCTGCGATGCTCTTTGCCGGGACCTCAGACGGGGTACCAGTGCTAATCCTCCACCCTGATTTCTTGTCAAGCTGGTGGAAAGCAGGGCAAAACCTGCAGCCCTTCCCATGGTACTTCTGTTCTGGGGCAAGGGAAGACAAACAGTGGGATGAATGGATAGAACCAGGCAGAGCAGGAGCCTGGGCAGCTCTTTCAGACCCTCTGATGAGTGCCTGCACAGAAGCTAGAGAAACTCTGGGTAAGATAAACAGGTTGTGCAGGAGACCTCTGTGCATTTAGCCCATTTTCAATTTGCTACCAACTATTTTAAGCAGATGCTCTTCAGAGTCCCATAGTGACTGCAGAGGTCTGAGCATCACTGCCCTGCCCATGTGCTCCACATCAGAAGAAGTTCCACTGGTGCTGGGAAGCACAGCAAGTTGGAAACCCATCCAGTCTTGCCCAGAGCCCAGCGGAAGGTAGGAAAAGGTTGTCCAGAGGTACGCTCAGGTTGTCCTGCACTGAAAGCTCCTCTCTGTCACCTCTGGGACAGGCACTGCCACCACTGTGTGCTGCTGGGACTAGGTCAAGGCTCTGGATCACGAGCTGCAGCTCTTCATCGTGGGTGGGGAAGAGGCTCCTCGGTCCTTAAGGGTGGTTCCCTGGGTACGATACAGTAGTTGAGCTCCTGGCTAGAAACGTGGAGCCTTTTATCCCGAGTTTATTTGTAGCCTCTGTATTTGTGTCATTTCTTTGTTTACGTATTTTTGTTTGACAAGATGCTCCTCTGGGGACTTCTTCATGCAGAGTTGCCACTTCCAGCATTGCCTTAATTTGAGCAAAGATTTTTGCCTGGATGCCGCTAGCAATTCCCAGCTCTCAGCAGCTTCTAGCCAGTGTCAGCCTCCTCTTTCTCCTTCTTCATCCCGTTCCTGCCCGCCGCAGGTTTGGCCTCGCTGCTCAGCGCACAGTGTTGCTCATGTTGGGGATCATTGGTGGAGCTGTTTAACTGAAAATGTTTCAACTGAGATGAAGGCTGCTCGGTACGATGTACTGGCTGGTATTTTCCCGAGCGAGGATTTGGAAATGGTTCTCATGCTGTCGTCAGACCTTATGTACCAAGAGCAATACCGAGGGAGTAGGAAATGCTGGTTTATGCTGCTAAAAGGGCTGCCAGAGGGTGTTTCATGGCCTGGGCTTACAATTTTTGGGCACCAAATTCCTTCTCAATGCTGGCACTCCCAGCAAACCTGCTGCTCAGCACTGGGGTGACAACGTAGCCCAGCAGGGAAGGGGTTACGGCGAGACAAAGCGCACCATAAATCCCCAGCAAGGCTTGGCCTAACCGCCAAAAACCGAGCTGACACTTCCTTGGCTGGGCTCCACGGTGCGGTCGGTGCCTGGTTTCTTTCTCCCCCGTATCTCTTCCCTCCCCTCCCAGCAGCACGGAGAAGGTGCTGCCAAAGATCTAGGCTCAGCACCACCTCTCCTCTTTTTTCCCAATAAATTCAGCCCCAGATGTGACCCCCAGGGACCTCGGAGGAGGTGCCTTCTCCAGGCACTCAAGCACTTCAATGCTTGAGATGTATCAGAGGTGGGGAACGTGTAAGCAAGAGGATTTTGGCACAAGGATGGATGTTCACTCTGCTGTGCTCCAGCCTCCTCCTGCTCTGAACTGTGCTGTCATGACTGAACTAAGCAGCCTGTGCCCGCAGAGAGGACTGAGTGTGTGAGTCTCCTTCTCCAGAGAAATTCCAAACCTGCCTGGACACGATCCTGGGCCCCCTGCTCTGGGTGAGCTGCTGGAGCAGGGGGTTGGCCGAGATGATCTCCAGAGGTCCCTTCCAACCCCTTTGTGGGCACAGCTCAAGATGCTTCATCCCCATCATTGCCGAGTCCTGTGATTTTATGGCAAGTGTCCCAGTGTTTGCTACATTTCTTTTTTTGTTTTCTTTTTTCTTCATTTTTGTTCTCTCTTAAAGCCTCAGCCCCTCAAGGCTGGATATTAGATGGACTATTTGCTTCAGGAAATAAAAAAGGACTTTCCAGCTCTCCTGTTCGCAGACAAAAGGCTTTAAAATATAAGCCAGGGGGCTTAGGAAGCAGCAGATAAAAGCAATTTCCCAATGGTTGTCTTAATATATATTGAAAAATGGGGGCTTTTTAGCTAAGCTCATGATTGCTTTTGGGTTTAACTCCTAACCCAAACACCTGAGTGTGGGGATGCTGGGCTGCTCCCACTCTTCCAGCGAGGGGTGCGCGTGTGTGTGCAGGGCTGGGCTCCCAGAGAGGGTGTGGGGGGCCATGGCAGCGGCTGCCCATCTCCAGCAGTCACCCCACTGCTTCTGGGGCTCTGAGGGGGACGGGGTGATGGACTGAGGATTCGCATCCCTGTGCTCAGGACAGGAGAAGGCTGGTGACCCTGAGGATGTGAAGAAGGGGGAAAGGGAGATAACCTCTTCCTTGAGCGCACGGAGCTTCTCTGCCCTGTCCTGGGCGGGAGCGGCTCTTCCCGAGCTGTCCATGCCATGGCTGGTGGCAGACAGGGCTGCCTGAGAGCTCCCGATGCGCTGCCGGGCGCTCCCCGGACCGAAGCGAAGTCCCTTTGCAACTCTTCCCCCCAAACCGGGGTGATTTCTGGGATAGGACCCACGGGGGGAAAACATCTCCCCGTCCCACCATCACCACCAGTGACTGCAGACCCGTGAGGAATACGGCTTGCTCCATGACAGAGCCCAGCTACAAAGAAATTCCCACATTCCTGCCATTCTTTGCCGTGTAAGGATTTCAAAAGGACAGCAAACATGTCAGGAAACCACGCGCCGTCACCGCCGCCCTCGCAGCCGGTGCCAGACCTGACGCCAGCCGCCTGAAGAAGAGCCACCACGGCCCGGTGGTCTCCTGACAGCTTTGCCTGCAGACACGCCGCAGAACCCGGGGGCCGAGGAGCCGGATGCCAACTAGCTGGCATCAAGCAGGAATCACCCACGCAGAGGGACACCTGCCTTGCTACAGCAACCTGACTCCCTAAGGAGCTTCAGGCAGCAGTAGGATGCCCCAAGAGCCTTGCTGGTAGGAGACACCCCATCTCCTGCCCTCACCCCATATGAGTGACGTCTTGCAGGGCAGGCTGTGACGGTGGAGCTGGGGACACATGGGACATCAAAACTCAAGGTGCAGAGTGGGAGAGGGATGCTTGGGCTCCCTGGCTCTGCAGGAGAGGAGGAACAAGGGCTGTGGGTTCCCAGGAGAGCCTGGACGCCCCGGCTGTGGAGCTGCATCCCGGCACTGCTGTCCACCAGTGTGGGAAGGAGGTTGGGGTGCAAAGTGGGAGACCACAGTGATGGGCGAGCTACAGGGCAGGAGCTCTGCTCAAGGCAGAGCTGGTGGGAGAGGGGGCTGTGGACAGTGAGAAAACAAGCTGAACAGAATGAGAAAGAACCAACCCCAACCCTTGGTGGCAGCCGGCCAGCTCCAGCTGGTTTCATAAGGACATTTCAGCCTAAAAATACACAAATACCCAGCCAAAAAAAAAGTCAAATCTTTCTGCACCGAATCTGTCACCCACAGCCCTTCGCAAGGCAGGAAGAAACTCCTGTTGGGTCTGTCGGTTGGTGGTGGGAAGAGACGATGCTGGGTTCAAGCTGGTGGTTCAGCAGGTGCATGCCCTGTGCTGGGTCTACCGGTGGTGCTGGCTGCTCCTCATCTCTAAGTAAATCACGGGAAGAGAAGAGATTGTCGTCAAATTCTGGCAGCGTGAATGACTGCCTGGCTCCTACCCCTCTGGGTGGGAGCTTTGCCACCGTGGGACAGCCCTGATTGGTATCGTGGGTCATCAAATAGCAATTTATTTAGTCAAGATGTCACGATTTTGCTAATCCCCAGGCCAAAGACAACGTTGTTATGATGTGACACGGCAATGAAAAATGGCAGGGGGGTAGCAGGTACTGCTCCATCTCTGTCCCCGAGGAATGAACTACCTACGCAGCTTCTCTGCTCCTCCTTGCACTGTTACCTCCTGGGTCTCTTCAGACACATCTTAGAGCGATTTTCTGTGGCAAAGGAGGACTAGGAGGGGAGAAGTGACAACATTATTCTACTAGTTTTTGCCTGCAAGATCTGTATCTAAAGAGGCGCTGAGTTTTTAGCAGAGCTGGCTGCAGAATTTGCTATTTCAGACAGAAAGGCAGCAAGCAAGGCATCGGAGCTCTGGTTCAGCTGGTGAACGCTCTCCTGGATGCTCCCACATCACCGGGTGCTCCCACAAGCTCCGCTTTAAAGCCCAGCTCTGTAGCTTCTCCTCTTCAAGGAAGAAGTTAAGTGGGGCATCTCAGATACCTTCACACAGAGCAAGAGGGGATATAGTCCTGCAGAAACCGGGTGTTCACAAGGGACAGGACCTCCTGCTTTTCCCTCTCCATTTTCTTTAGAGTTTGCATGCGCTCCAGCCAGGAAATGTCTTTTGAGCCAGTTCCTCCTTTCACTGATGACTTGCACGTGTGGCTTGGAAAGGGTAAAGGGAAGAGCCCAGCTCTGGGACTAAGCTTCTGGGTGGCCTCTTCTCCACAGAGAGGCTCTGCCCCAGGAGAAAGCAGGTCTGGTGGAGCTCTCCTCCAAGCCAGTGTCTGAGAAGAGGTCAAGTGGGGTGGGCACTACAAGTGGCAATGTCTCATGATGGAGCTGTGTTACACAGAGTCCTGCAGACCTCTGCTCCCCTGCTTGTGAGGAAGCTCAGTCCTCACGCTCTCCTGGCAGTGTCTGGTGGGATGGGAAGGGGAGCATTGCCTAACACCCACCTTCAAGACACAGTGTTGTGGACTTCACCCTGCTCGGCGCCAAACAGAGGCAGCCCCCAGAGAGACTGCAGCCAATTTTGGTGAAATTGGGTCTGCAGATGGACGAAGACTGAGGGTGAGATGCTGGGAAACATCCTGCTGATTTCAAAGACTACGTCTTTTCTGCGGTGTTCTTCCTCCAGCTCACGCTCAGCCCTAGCTGCAGCCATATAACGACAGCGATTCCTTAATTTCTGAGGACAATAACAAAGTCTGAGACCTCCACCAAGCCCAAGCCCTGCCAGACTCTAACAGGCTGATGCTCAGAGGGGATGTCGCAGAGCGGCTTCTCCCTGGAAATCTATTTGCATCTCATTTGTGAGAGCTGAGCAAGGCTGGTGATTCCAGGCGCTGGCCTTTACAAGCTGTTTTGTTTTGCTTATCATAGGGGGAACTTAATTATTCAAAGCTGGTGGGCATATTTACTCACAGGGGTAAATTAAACCATAAATTCAGGCAAATGTACCTACATCTGCACTTATGATGTATTTTCCCTTTCTGCTTTATTGGTGCTTGGGCTCCAAGACACAAAGGTGGGTTGCTCAATAAACAGCGCAACGCCAGTCCTCCCAATTAATCAGATTGTTCTATTTATGCTGCTATTCCCTCCAATTAAATGCAAGGGATTGCAAATGACGGGCACGCAGAAAACCATATTCTAATGCAAAAGCTGTGGTGAGAAAATGGAATCTACGTACCTGATGGGAATATTAATGCAAAACCTTGACCTATAATTTTTCTTTCTTCAGTCTGAGAGAGCCAGCAACAATTACAGCTCATTAAGATGGACCATGTCCTGACAGTCGTGCATAATGCCCATGTCCTGCCAGTCCCATGGTCTTCAGCAGCAAGGCCAAGGTTTAGACCTCTAGACCATGGGACTTGAGGGACCTGGGCGTTATCAGAGAGCTGCATGGTCCTACATGGCTAGGAACAGGAGACTGCAGCTGGCCCTGAAGACCCCTTCTCCCTTTTCAACTCGAACGAGCAAGGTGGGAAAAAACAAAAGACAAACCCAAAAGCGCCGGTTTGGACTGGACCCTCTGGGGTTGACCTGGATCATCCCCCCGTTCAAAGCAGGGCCAGCTTCGAAGTTAAATTCAGTTTGAAAGTTAGCTCAGGTGGCTCAGTGCTGAGCATTTCCAAGGATGGAGATTTCACAGCCTCTTCGGGCAGCCCGTTCCAACGCTGCCTCGTCAGGGCTCAGCCTGGAAGCCGCTCACCACATCACAACAACATCTGCCTCTACTTTCTTGACAGTTTTCTCCATGCAAAGTGCGTGTTGGCATGTGAGATGCAGTAGCTGTCGGAAGGGAAGGTGACACCATCATGCAAAGACTATTCTTTTGCAAGGAAAAGAGATGAGGAAGCAGTCCCACACGAGGTAAGGTGAGAAGAAAGGCACTGTGGTGTTTTATTCTGAGGTGGGTGCTGCTTTCCTAGAAGGTGCTGCCAGAGGACTTCTGGATGGAGCAGCCAAAGTGTTTGGGCTTGGTCTTTGGCACAGGCTCGAGATGTCAGAGCTGGGGTTAGCTATGGTAGAGCAGCAACCGCACTTCTCTTTCTCCACTGTATCCCTCTCCGGAGGCATCTCTCCCTCCCTTCCCTCCCTACGGAGAGAGCCAAAGGCAACAAGCTCCCTGGCCCCGACACCTCCGATACGTGTGAAGATGGATGGGTTGAACGCAGGCCTAAAATATTTTACATTTTCACGGTACTTTCACAGCCCTGGCATTATCAAATGATCTTTCAGTGTACTTGCAAGCAGGAGGAGAGTAACTTGAGATGGATTCTGGCTTTTTTTGTGTCTGTGTACTTGCAAACTGTCTCTGCCTACACAGCTTGCGGGGCCAGTGCCTGTTTGGATACGCACACAGAAAAACGGTGCTCGTGTGGATGCTCCGTCTGCTCCATTCCTCCCCACCATGAAGTTTGGAGGCCAGGTCCCCGTCCCTGGGTGGCTAAGATCAAACCCGCCCTGTGCACGGTACTCCACTGACCAGGCTAGGTAAGAACTTGAGGCTAGGAAACACAGGACAATTTTAAAGTCTGAACAAAAGCAGGAGATTAAGGAAACCAGCTGGAAACCTCTATTTTGCTGATTCTGAAAGCAAAATGTGGGTCACAGATGTGCATCCACAGACAGAAACTGGCTAGAGAAGAAAAAGACAGCAGTGCCCAGACTCTTTGATGATCAGAGGTAGATTTAGCTCCCAGGCATGGCGACAAGAAAGGAAGAGGAGATGAAGTAGGAATAAAAACATAATCAAGAGATTAGGAATGTGGAACTCAACCCACCCATAAATTTGCCTTAGGGAACGACAAAAAAATGCAGTAATGAAAAAAGATGAAACTAACTGCTGCATTTCCCTCCCTTCCCTTCTCTTGCTCTCCTTATGGTTTTACTTATTGCCGTCCAGGAGGCCCATTACGGCACCTCCCCTCTTCCTCGGTCATGTTTTTTCTGTGCAAAAGTACTGTTTTCTACTGTTCCTTCGCAGTCGCTATGAAATCCTTGCTGGAACTGGCTGATTTTAGAGGCTGGAAGAAGCAAAGCAGCGCAGGGAAGTCTGCACCATTAGGCAGGCATGCATGGGAAAGGAGAAAGCGATGTGCTCCTGCCCACCTTTGATAGAAGAGCTATTACTCGCTTCTTGTTTAGGCTAATACAAAATATTAAATCTCTAGTCAGTGAAATTAATGACAGACTCATATAACCCACGCTGCTAGTTCTTGCAGGCTGTTGATTAGTCTGTGACTTGGTCTCCCAGGGGCCGTAACAGAAGGTCTGTTGTTCGAGCCATTAAACAAACGTGAAGGTAAAGCACGGGAAGAGCAATGTAGGACAACGGCGGCACTGACTCGGAGAAGCCTGAATGGTGGTTCCTTAAAGGAGGTGGGCTTCTGAAAAGCATCCAGCGGGTGGTTTCTGGGGTGAGGGCAAGTGCCTGGACCACTCCCTGAAGGTCCCACCTGTGCTGGCCACCACAGAATCTGGTTGCTTGGTGCCTCCAGGCTTTGCGATATGTGCTGAGCAGCCGTGGAGTGTGATCTCTGACTCCTGCAGCAAACGTCCCTCCTGCCAGCCAAACACCAGTCCCCGTGGCTTACCACCAAGAGAAGTCTGAAACAGGAGCGATGCTAGGCCAGCTCGCTGCTCAGCACTGGTTTTCAAACTTTGGGGAACTCAGATTCAGTTCTGCTCTGGAATTTATTTTTCTCAGCCCTAACAAAAACCCATTTTGAAATCGCTAGTGTTTTAAATCCAATATCAGTGTCAATAAAGACAAGCCATTTCCCGGGGAGGGGAACAGGAAACTGTCTCAAAGCTTTCACTCATGCAGAAGAAAATAACCCCAAAGCATGGAAGGATTAAATGAAAAATATGCCTCTTTTCACTGGGAGTCCACTGGGCGGAAGAAGTGCCAACGGAGCTCTCACTTGCATCACCATCTGGTGTGATGGCACCAGGGCCTGGAGGTGCAGCAGGACGCGTTGCGGTGCCCTGCCCTGGGACAGCATCTCTGCTCCTGGTGATGGAACCACCAGGTTCCGTTTATGGACCAGCAGGTCCATAAATGCAAAGGATTTTGTTATTTTGAGCATCGCTCTCTGTCCAAGCCCAGAGAAAAGAAGCCACAGCACGATTCACTGAGGAGAGAGGCAGCAGAGCCTGGCAACGAGGAGCGTGCAGCCTGAGAGGTTTTGTTAAAGACACCGAAATTCAGTTTGCTGGGCTGCAACCACACGTTGACGTCGCTGCAAATACCAGAGCCCAGAGCCTCTTCAGTTGACGTCTAGAAGCTGCTTGTGGTTTCCGAGCTCTTGCTGATGAATTGCCCAGCAGCTGGTCACATTGGGAGGGCCGTGCTTATTATTTTCAACCGCTAGCTTGCATGGAAGGAAAATCAAAATACTTTCCTCAAGGTAATTGGCTCTAAAATAATTGAAGAATTTTCCACAAGGTTGTAATGCAATTAGGACTGGCATTTTATGTAATTTATATCTCTAAGGGTATGTTTATGCCATCAGAGCCTTCTTTTGCAAAAAAAAAAATTAAAAAAATTAAAAATTACTGGCAAGAGAAGGCTGATTTTGCTATTACAGGCAATGAAACATAGATTAAACAGGGATGTCCACCTAGCAGTGATTAAAAGGCAGCATGATGTCAGGATCATCGCTGCGATGCAGTCGCTGGTGGTGAGAAATGGCCGGGTGGGATGCTGTGACACCAACCACACATCTGCAGGTTTCCCACTTGGGTTTCGGTCAATGCCAAGGGATGTGTCATCCCTCACCTTCTGCTGCAGCACCACAAGAGCCAAAATAATCCTGCGCTCCTCCGCTGCCCTGCCAGCTTGGGTGGGAGGAGCTGGTGGAGACCGGGGATGGTCAGGCCATCAGCTTGGGTCCATGTTTTGATCGCCATCTGGGAAAACCCTAAGCAGAGGTGGCAGGCAATCCAAACACGCAATAACAACTGCAGAAGTGCATGAGTCAGCTGGTGAACTTGTTGACACGGAATAAAGCCAAAGGCATGGCCATAGCATTCCCCTGGCACCATGTGGGGAAGCCGCTATTCCCCCGACTCCCAACAGGGCCAAGGGTATAACCAGGAAAGTGATCACTCAGTGACTAGTTGTTCCTTATGCTTATATGTAATTATGTTTAAGAAACTACTGCTCAAGACAGGGCCTGACTGCAACAGCTGCTGCGACTGAAATGATGGGATGAAAAGCCTTAACCTCCTTGCCTAGGTGGAGGCAAACAGGCTGGGTGAGGCAAACAGGCTTCACGAATTATCACTAGGATTGGTTCAGAACAGAAGCTGAGGAGGCAGTCAACATTTCTTCAGAGCCAGAGCAGCCGTTTACAGGTACATGTCCTGTCCTTATGAACCAAAGCCTTGGACTCAGACAATCACCATTAAAAAAAATCTGGATGTGGTCCCTAATGGTAGAGATGCCACCGGCTGTATTAGGAGAATAATACGATGCCACTGTAAAAGCAAAGAAGTCTCTTGCCCTTGGTTGTGATCCAGCTGCCCATCAGAAAAGCAAACCCCAGTGCTGCACTGCCACACAAAGCAGGTGATCAACCCCTTCTGTTACCTACCAGACAAAGGAGGAAGCCACCCGCCATGTCCGTGGGTTGGTCTGCCTCTGCTCACTAGGTCCTTGTTGGTAGAAACCTACCTTGAGCTGTCTAAGAGCAGTTTGGGAACCATGGACCTGACCCCAGACTGGGCAGAGGGGCCACGAATGTCCTGCCTGATGCCTTCTGCCTTGCAGCAGCCTGTGACACAACACCCATCCCAGTCTGCCAGCAGAGCCGTGTTCAGAGCCAGTGCTTTGAGGTCATTAACTTCAGTTAGAACTTTAATAGGCCCAAATGCAGCTTCTTGACACAAAAAACAGGGATACTCACTATTGGGCCGAGTCGTTAAGTTGGTATTCCCGGGACCGGTTGAAGCATTCTTGGATCCCAGAGTCTGCCCAGAGTCTCATCATAGCTGACAGCAGCTCTGGAGAGAAGGGCTCTGTGTCCTCCATCCGACTTACGACATCGCAGACCATCTTGGCATCAGCCTGCAGAGGAAAGGAACGAGAGGTCACTTGGGATGCTCACGGCAGAATTGGGAGCCAGAGATTTCAGAAGCAGTTCACCAAGCCATCAGGCTCAAAGAGGCTATGTTTCTCGGGATGGGGCTTTGGGATCCACACCGTATGATCCAGCAGGAAGGGCAAGAAGAGGATGGAGCAAGGAAGCCGCAAGGAACAAGGTTATTTGTGCAATCCATCAGACCTTAACAAGTATTTCTATTCAGCAGACAAATCAGTCGGCCCCGCATATGTGTGGGGCTTGTTGGGAACAGAAGGAAATCCACGGATGTACAAGAATTTTACATATGTTTTGTTTCAAATGTTAGCAAAGTGACACCTCTTTTCACCCTGTGTGACCTCGCTGAGGTAGGGGCTGTTCCTACCAGCAAGGACAGCAGAAAGGCTCTGCAAACAATTCTTTGCAGGCTTATTTCTTTTCCTGAATTCTGGTTCTTTGCTACAGAGGCTCATTCTGTGAACGCAGAGCACCTTGGCTGGCTGTCGTGCTCTGTGACTCCGAGGGAGAGGAATCTCCCGCGGTTCGGGAGTCTGGCAGCCAGGGCAGGGCCAGCTGGCTGCTCTCGGCCGCAATCTTTTTTGGTAAGAAAAAATGTGAGTCGCTGCAACAGCAGCTTGTCCCGGAGGACAGCGTTCTGACACAACGCGGGTCTGGAAGATGTCTCAGATTTAGGATGGGAACGTCTAGACAGCCTTGGAATAGCTGAGTTCAGCCCTGCTGTGATAGGCCGTGGTGGCTGGTGCTTCACTCATCTGCAAAGCAGGACACCCAAATTCATGATGCCCCTCTGCTTGCTTTGCAGGAAGTGGATCTCCCTCTGACCCCCAGACTCCTAAAACCCCAAACTCGAATCTGCAGAGTTTTTCTTTCATAGCTTTGAAAATTTTGGAAAAGTCTCATATTTCTACCAGCTGAAACAAAACCAATTATTATTCACTGGAAAAGAGGAGCTGTTATTCTAGGGAGCTGGGCAGAGAGGAACCTCATGAAGTTCAAGGGTAAGTGCACCTGGGGAGGAGTAACCTCCTACACCAGTACAGGTGAGCGGTTGACCTGCTGGCCCAGGCTGCCCAGAGAGGTTGTGGAGTCTCCTTCTCTGGAGAGATTCCAAAGGTGCCTGGACACAATCCTGG
>JAVSBS010021774.1:0-15473 GCA_033124195.1 Coracias cyanogaster
TCACCTCCCTGCTCCTGCTGGTCACACCGTTTCTGATCCAGGCCAGGATGCCATTGGCCTTCTTGGCCACCTGGGCAAGATTACAGTTGCAACAAACTGAATTTAAAAAATCTTTTTAGTTTTGTAACAGAAAGATACATTTGACATTATTATTATTAACAGCATATGATTTTTAGTGATTGGTATCACAGAACTGTGTCATGAATTAATCTGATGACAAAAATCTACAGCTGCATACTTAATCAACTGAAATTTTGCAGAATCACAGAATCACAAAATGGTTGGGTTTCGAAGGAACCTCTGGAGGTCATCTGGTTCAACCCCTCTGCTCAAGCAGGTCCTTCAAGGGCCAGTTGCCCATGACTGTGTCTAGATGGTTTTTTAATATATCTAAGGAGGAGTGACTAAAACAGTGGCAGCAGCAAAAGTTTTGGATCAAGTGTTAAAATAGAATAACAAAATCCTTAAACTAATACAGCTGCTCCTTTGTGGAGATGGATTTCTTCAATATATATTCAATAAAGGACTTTTTCATTAGTACAGGATGTGTCTTCTCTAACAAGATTTGTCAATACAGTGATACCACTATAAGTATGCTTACAGCAGACATAGTCCCAGTTCCAATGGGAGAAGATCAGCAGCTTGAAAGGAATTCCAGCACACAAGGACACCTTCAAGAAGAAGAAACTTCTGGAGAGAGGACTGGGTCTCCTTAGTCTCCTTGTCCCAGAGTATATGCAGCAAAGATGTTTTGAGGTGGGCACAGCCACTGTATGGAGTTTGAATCTCCAAATCACAAAACTCAGTATAGTGAAGGTCAGCAACAAATAATCTTGAGCAAAATTGATTTCTTTGCCTTCATTCCACAGGAATTTTCTCTACAGGGATTCCCACCTCCAAAGCAACTTTAATCCACCTTTTCAGTTCTTTTGGCATCAGTTTATGCATAGGGTATTTCAGAGAGTCAGAAATACTCCTACTCAGTTTGAGGAGGAACAGGGAAATACTGTAATAAGCACAGTGGAATGAACAAGATAACCTTGGTGGGATTTATGTGTGGATAAGGATGACTGGACTCGATGACCTTATAAGTCTTTTCCAACCTCAATGGTTCTATGATTCTATGTGCTTGCAAAAACCTGAATTGCTGCCTCCTTTTGCAGTCCTGAGAATCCCAATGCATCAGCCAGCTTTGGTGCTGCTGTTGCACCACCCAAACTGAGCTGCAATCAGATGCAAGCTCTACAGACTGGGTAGCAGTGCATCTCTTTGGCAGTGCTGAAGCTGACGGCATCATGGCAAAGCAGAAGGAACGGGTTTCCTTCGGTTATGTCATACGCTCACGGGGATTTTGCAGCGGCAGAGAAATAGAGCTGCTCTAATCTTAGTGCTAGCAGGACAGGTGACACAGCCACTAAAACAGTCATTTCTGTCACCAGCCGGCACCCCAGGCAGCAGACACAACAGAGGCCAAGAATTAAATGGGCAAGGGAAAGGAGCTCCTTTTCTGCAAGAGCCCTGCAGCCTTCCCCTTCCACGGGTCATGGCTGGGAGCTTGCTGTGATGGGCACTCGCAGGGAAGCTGCCCCGCTGCCCTGTGGGCTTGCCTTTGGGAAAGCAAACTCACTCTGTGCGTTGGCAGGGGACCTGGGCAGAGAGTGGGATTGGCAGCTTGTCTGGCAGGGCCAGGCGGAAAGGTCACCTGCCTGGGAGGCAGCCCAGGTCCTACCACAGCCTCCTGGGAATTCTTTCCCGTTCATATTCCACCTGGCCTTGGCTATTTCATCAGCCGTCTCGTTATTTTTCCCCTTGTGGATACGAAGCAACAAGAGGCATAATTTAAGCATTACAAAATCCAGAAGAAATATTCTTTAAAAAAAAAACCTCAGGGACAAACATCAGTAGTTTGATGACAAACAGATAGTTGCGCTCAGATTTGCTCTCTGAATTCACAGGACACTTTCACGGCCCATCTTGCTTCTGTGAAGCACTCTCTGTTTATCGTGCTTGCTCTCTGAGATGCACCTTTAAGAGTGTGGATCTTCACATCTGACTTTTGTCTTTCCAATGTAGCTATCCCCACCTGAGTTAATCAACTAATCTCACTTTGCAGTCAAAGAGAAGAAATTGGTGTTTGAGGGTCTGGTTCCAGTCATCCTAAAGTATAACCTAAAACAAGTCGGATCAGCTGCGTGTTAAAAGTCCCTGGTTTTACTTTGTCACAGGTAGGGCTAGACTCAGTTGCCACACCTGTAGTGCACGGTACACAATTTCACCTCAGGCTGCCTCTGCAAAAGCATGTTGATCCTGTGTCACACCTGATATAACAAAAACAGTATGACAAAACATGGCCGGAATACCCTGTGTAGGGAATCCAGCTCATCCTGGTCAACTTTATTCTTGGGAAAAGAAGTCTCAGATGATCATTACCAGCTTCTACCTGTTGGAATTGTAGGAAAAGCTCTGTCTGCTGCCTTGAAAGGAAACTGCGTGACTGTAGTAAACCAATACGCTGTCCTGGAAACTAAACCACTATTCGCTCTCCTGAAATTGAGAAAACCAGAGTTCCCTGGTTCCAGGCAACAAGAAAAACAGCTGTTTTGGCATTGCTTCTGCAATATTGGCAAGCCTGTTCTGCAGGCTGTTTGCACCTACCATCAATAAAAGGCTAAGTGAAACTCCAAGCCATCTGTCTCTGGTGTGCCTCTGAACCCTGTACAACTTCTCTTCAATGCTGGTAACCATTAGTCATTCTCTCAGTCTTCAGGGTAGATGCTTCATCTGGGTGCAAGGTGCAAGTTTTCTCCAGCCAAACTTGTAGACTGAAGAGAACAGAAATTGTAAACATACACTTTTTACTGTCAGAGATATTTTAAAACCTTGGAGGGAGGAGATAATAGTGAAAATTCCTCCTTAACCAGTTTCCTTGAGTCCTGAAATACATGTTCCTGCACCTTCTGTTCCCAAGTGACACCTGCATTCGATAAATCAGAGGTTCTCTATAAAAATTTGTCCATCATGTTCTGTTAAATTGTCTTGTAGGAAACTGTCAGACTTAAAGGCATTGTTTAGACTCCCATGGAAGAATCGCAATGAGAAATGAACTCAGTGGGTTACTGAGTTTATTTACATAAGCTCTAGTTGTCTTCAATGACTGCAAAAGGTACAAAGAAGTGCCTAATATGGGCCTTCACATTTTATCAATATTTTATTTTCCAGGATTGTCTGCGCTGTGGATAATTTCCTACAAGCATGCAAAGATGCCATGATGAGAATTTGACTTCAGGTAAGCCAGGACACTAACTTAGTTTTTAAAACAACCATGCAAAGTAAGATCACCAGACTATGATTACCTTCTGTTTAGGATTTTGGTTTCTTGCTATTGTTGCTTTGCCTTTTCTTATTTTTTTTTTGTTTGCTTGTTTTTAAATTAAATTTATGCAATCACGTCAACATATTCCACAGACCAAACATCTGAGGCATTTATTCTTTGAAGACCTGGCATGAGCTGGTGGTGGAAACTTGGATTTTTTTCCCCCCTCTCTGTGCCACAACCCTGCAGATGCCAAATCTGCCATTTGCATCCATGACAAGTGTGCTGCTGTGCCAGCTTGTTTCACTGAAATTGGCTCCTGCTGGGAGGATCTGCTCACAAACTTGTTATGTTGGCACCTGACCATTTTTGGGTACTATCTTTAACACAGCACATCTGTTGTAGGCACACATACTCTTTAGCTGGCTCAAAGCACCACGTGACAGACTGTCCTATTTTATGGAAGTTATCCAGCCTTGACACACTCTTGGGTACACAGCTCAGCAATTCCACAGTCTTGGTTACACTTGACAACCCAGGCTGACATTAGCAATCTTGTCTCACTTCCCCCTCTTTCACGAGGAGTAATCACAGTTGCCTTCCTCATCCGTATGGCTAAAACACAAGGCTAAGTCATATGGTTGTCGAGTTTGAGACATATTGGGTCTGTTTGACAACTCCTTTTTTCAAGGCTCTCTAAATAGTGCAGAAAATTCCACTGCAATTAATTTTGAAAATGTTAAGTGTTTATTAACTGTGAAAGCTCTGCAAGGAAAGCAAAAATAAATGAATGTCAGGATTCCCTTTATTTATGTTACTATAATGCTCAAAAAATGGAAACAAGATCAGTGGCTGACTTGTATCATGAGAGTTTGGGAAGCTTGACCAATTTATATTAATTATTCTTTGGCAAGTGTTCTTGATGGCAAGGATTATTGATGTTAAAATTACTACTGCTTCTTTAGCAAACCTTAGAGCATTCAGCTCTAGAGGAGTGAGCAATAAGATGCTCAAGTATTTCAATCAGATTGAGGTAAAGAGGAAAGATGAGGGAGACTTGCTCCACCAGTGCTGCAGAAACATCTGACCCTGTGACAGGAGAACAACCAGACAGAGGATTAAACCATTCTCCATGTCTATGCTCTCTTCTGTTCACAGCTCCATCTAGATCTTGCCATATAAATATGTAATAAGAAATTCAATACTTATTAATTACATAAAGTCTGAAATGGAAGAAAAAATGTTTATCAGGAACCTATCAAGTGAAGCACTTCTAATTAAAAAAAAAATAAATAACAAAAGAATTCACTTCAGTGATGTTTGAAAATTGCATGCTGTTGTTTTAAAAAGGTGAGGCACAGAAGGCGGTAAAATAGACTTTCTATATATATGAATATAAAGTCACATAAGTGTTTATACACATACAGACATGCTGATATCTGTCCCACACTTCATTTACTGTGCTTCTACATAATTATGTGCCAGGTGACATATGCTTATGGGTATAAATATGGGGTGTTTAGGTGGTGATAGAACAGAATAAATAAAAGGTTGTATCACTGTTATGTATGCATCACCACTTCTTTCTACCCTTCACTATAAACCTTTGCTCTTCTCTGCCTCCATGGACACATTCCAGCTCTCCAAATCCTTGTATTACTTCTTACTATGTATTTATTATTAAGAAAAAGAATCTTCTGCCCTCTGTATGTGGATTTCTTCCTCTGTTACAAGCCTTTTAAAAGTAAAATAGAGTCCTGAAACAGTCCTAAATGTGCCAAAATCTTTATAATCAATTATCCTCCAGCCCTGCAGGGGAAGAAATGGGAGAGTCTTTTTTTTTTTTTTTCCCGGAGATCCTTTGCACTTGTTTCTAATCTATGAAGAATCCAGTATATTAAATTTAAAAGTTGGGTTATTTTTACGTTACAAAAAGCTGTCCTTGGCCCATGTGTGAGAATTCAGTTTTGCTTCTTCTGTGCTCCCCACAAAATAAATAAAAGCAATCATAACATGCTTCCAGTGCAAGAACATCAAAGGAAATGCATAGAAAAATTAACCCTGATTAAGTCGAAGAAAAAAATCTTACTCTATTTCTTTGGTTATTTTGCCCTAAGTATGTGCATATTCCTAAAATCTTGATGTTAGGAGAAATGTTAAGAAAAGTGAAGTACTGGATTATATTGCCTGAGAAATAGGTGGTGGAATATCCACCACTGGAGGTTTTTGAGAGCAGGATAGGTAGGAAGCTGACAAAAGGGCTTAGATGCAGTTGATCTTGAATCTTGATCTCCTATTAAGGAGTAAAGCAAAGGATCTCCTGCAATCCTGTTCAACTCCATCTCCTGCGGATTCCATATATGTAAAATAGTGGTGGAGAGACAAACACTGCACTAGATTTCCGCTACAATATCTTGCTTTATTAAGGCTTTGTCTCTCCTGGTTTATCTAACACAGTCTGAAAAAAACCTTGAAGAAAAATATTGTGATGATATGCTTTCTCTCCATACGTATGGAAAAAATGCTTGCATGTAATATGTGTCTGTGTCTTAGTAAACTGTGTGCAACAGACGTTATATGTGCTTACATTCTTGTCTTAAAAGAAAGCCAGATCAGCTACATTACATGCAAGAGCAAACAGAAATACCCTGAAAATATTGTTCAGGTGAAGTAATATAATTTTATGGAAAACATGCTGAAATCAGAAGTAGATCAAATTTAGCTTGGTGAACTCCGAAATGACTTCTTCCTTTGCAAGGTGTTGATCACCTGGTTGTTTTCCATCATAGTTTGGGTCAATAAACCTGTATTTATCTGACTCAAATACTTAAGATCTCTGTGGCAGTGGAGGCTGCTTCTACAGTCAATATGGAGAAAGAGATAAGTGTATTCATGGGATGACAGAGATCTTAGGTTTTTAGGCTGATTCTCCTGAGATACCTGTCTCTTTCTTCCCTGACTAGATAATAGTCATAGAATCACAGAATCACAGAATTATTTAGGCTGGAAAAGACCTCTAGGATCATCTAGTCCAACCTTCATGGAATGTCTCCCTAACCCCTAGACCATGTTTTACAGCCTTAATTCCTACAGGATAAATCTGGGCCTCAATTCATCTAAGAGGAGCGGGATTCAGATCTACAGGAAAACGTTTTGCTGACACTGTGAAAAGCAATTCCACCTCTGTGTCTGTCTACACTTCAGGCCTTGCAAGATGGACCTTGCAAGAAGGACTGTCTCCAGTCATGGGACTGTCCATCTGTGACTGTACTACAGAAGGAAAAGGGATATTGACAGCCTTGTCTGAGAAACAAGGCCTCAGAGCTTATCTTTCCTTAATGTTATCATGGCATTCTCCACCTTTCACAGTCAAATGGCAGACTTTCCCAAACCTCACATGAAATACTTTCATGCACAAGCTGTGACACAGCAAGGAAAGATCAAAGGCTGCTGTCTGATTGCTCATCTCTGCTACTGTTGGAAAAAAATGTCCAGGTGCAGAAAATATTCTTAACCCTTTCTTAAGCCTGTTTGTTAAAGAGGAAAGATATCCCTCATTCTGACATTGCTTTAATCCAGAGATTCAGTAGATTGTGTGTGAGAAAGGCTTAAGGGAAGAGGGTGGTAGTTAATATACTTATTTTGCTTTAAAAGAAAAATACCGTGGGAAGGAGTAAGAAATAAAAAGAGTAAATAGTGAATATCAGGTCAACCATCATCAAGCTTGTCAAATCCAAACAAGAATTATAGGGGTATAATTATAGAAGATATATCATCATATCATATCATATCATATCAGGGACACCGTATTGTGGCCTTTCAATACTTCAAGGGGGCTTATAAAAAAGATCAGGAGAGACATTTTGTCAGTGCCTGGAATGACAGGACAAGGAATAACAGTTTTTCACTGAAAGAGAGTACACTTAGATGGGACATAAGGAAGAAATTTTGTATAGAGCGTAGTATGACACTGGAACAGGTTGTTCAGAAAGTGGTAGATGCCCCATTATTGGAAGTGTTCAAAGTCAGATTGGATGGGGCTTGGAGCAACCTGATCTACTGAAAAATGCCCTTGCCCATGGCAGAGAGTTTGAACTAGCTGATCTTTAAAGGTCCCTTCCAACCCAAACCGTTCTACAATTCTGTTTTATAATATTTTTATTCTAAAATGATCCAATTAAATAATCCCATCCAAATAATTTGCAACATGAGAATTCCCTGGAAACTTTCCAGTTTAGGGTGGACGGGGCTCTAAGCAACCTGCTCCAGTTGAAGATGTCCCTTCTCAGTGCAGGGGTGTTGGACTAGATGACCTTTACAGGTCCTTTCCAGTCCAAACTAGTCTATGATTCTATAAATTCCTCAATCCAATCAGAATAATTTGTAGTATTATTCTAGAATTGCATTGTGGGCAGCAAAAAAGTCTTGCAGGACTTAAGAGAAAGACCATCAGGAAATTCTGACTTTGGCGTATTGGACTTTACAAAAAGGAAGACTGAGGCTGTTTTGGAGACAGTGTGCTTCAGTGACAATGTGAGGCTTTGAAACCCAGAATACGGAATTAGGGTGACACAAGAAAACTAAATTTCCTTTCTATCTTTACAGCTCTCTTCCTGTATGACCCTGTAGCAACTCATTTTCCCCTTTCTATCTATATTTCTTTTCCCATCATTTGCTTTGCATCCCTGTTGACATAATATAGCCTTTCAGTCAGCTCAAATCCTCCACAGATTTTCCCTCTGTCTAGAACAAGTTATGTTCTCATCTAAGGCACATGGATATCCAGGATTTATTAAGGAGAATGAAGAGGGCTTTAAAAAATCTTGCTTTCTATTTTTTCTGCAAACCATAGCGTTGGGTGCATGTGCCAAAGAAGTGTGTTGGTGGAGGAATGTGGTGGAACTGGTGAGGAGCAGTAGTATTGCAAAACATCTGTCGGCCAATTTCAGCCAAAATTTGACAGATGGGGTACAGATTGCAAGGATGTTACAACCTTCGAGTTTTATGAAAGTAAGTAGACACACAGAGGAAAGACATATCAGTAGCATCCCTTCCACAGAGCAGACTCAATGTAGTCTCAGTCGTTATCAATACCAGATAATCAAGGGAAGAAAGAGAAGCTCTGAATTTCGCAATTATTAACAAGCTTGAATTAGAGATTGCACCTTGTTGGACATGAGAAGAACCAGTTAGAAACACAAATCAATTGCTAGCCTGACTTCACTCATCACACTGCATACAGGATAGCTTATTTTGTTGCATTTTTCTCATGCCTGCTCGATTTATTCTATTTCTTCCCTTTTCAGAGTATGTCAGTGGAATTATTAGTCTTCATTTGTCTTACAAGAGTAACTGGACCAAAGAGTTGAAATGGATCAGAGAAATTAATACTGTCATTTTAGACCTGTAAGGATGAAACAAGGGAATACTGGAAAAAGGTGAGGTTATTTGCCCAGTGTCACATAAGAAAGTACGAGCAGATATTGGTAAAAATAAATATTTTTGAGCTCAAATCAAGATAAGTGAAATTGCCCTTTCTTTCAAGTGCTAGAGCAGCAGAAAGCAGTTACATTGGACTATAGGTCAGACTTTGAATTTGGAACACACAAAACATTTCCAAATTCAGGACAGAAGGGATGAAATCAGCTCCCTGATAATAAGCACAAAGAAAACAGATCTTAGGTTGGTGGCTTGAGACAGAAACCTGGGACTCCTGAATTTCAGAGCCCTACCCAATTATAACTGTGATACATCTGTGTCTAAAGGACAGCAACCCCCCTTTCTAGCTATTTAAACAGATCTGCTTCTTTATCCTGATTTTGTAGATCTGGTTCTGCTGTCACAGAAAGACTGCATGAGTCAACTGGTGGGAATTTTTCATTTCTGCTAAACCAGCACTTTTCTTTCTCTTTAACACTAATAATTCAGGCCCTCTGTCTCTCATTTCATAACCCAAAGGTATGGAAGCCCTACTTGCATTATGCTCCGTCAGCTGTGTTACAAAAATACTGATTTAAAGCTCTATTTTTCTCTCTTCTGCATGTTTCCAATAATGTCTGGATAAGAACTGCTACAGATGCCCTCCCATGTTTAAATTTGCCTCTTCTCAAGAAAATATGTGCTGCTTCAAGAGCAGATAAGTTCAAGAAAAAAAGTAAAGAATGGCTTAGATCTCCTCTGAGGTAAAAAATGATTGTGATAATAAAGAAGAAAAGCTGAATTGCTCAGTTTGTAGTTGTTCTTTGGGATGGTAATCTGGGAAAGCATTCTTTCCTTTCTCTTTTCCTGAAAAAAAGGTCATTGCTCCAACCCTCACACTCGCAGAAGGACAGAAAAGGGATTGAGAAGGGGGAGTATCATCAGAGTTGTCAGGATGAGAAGGCAGTACAGTCGATTTAGCAAGTTCACCATTGACCCATCTAGCTATGTTCTCCATGTACATGTCTGGTAAAGGGTTTTTTATTGGAGATATGTAGTTCCACGGGGGTCTACCACTGAAGAATACCAGAGGAATGGAATGTAGGTAGAATACAAATCTTAGCTGATCCAGTTTATGGTTTATTTCTTGGGATATAAACTCTGGGGGAAAAAAAAAAAAAGACAAGGACGAATCATTTGTTCACTACATGCTAATTCTTTAAAAGAACGAAGGCAACTTATACCTTTTCCATGTAATAGTAATGTTTTGCCAACATGTAGAATTTCTGTTCCTGAACATGTTTTTCCTTTGTCCTGATGGAGATCCTCTTAGAAATGGAATTAAGGGGAAGGACATTTGGTCATTAATTTGTTTCTTGAATCCTCTGGCAATCCTACACATACACAAAAAATGCTGCTTGATGTTTGGAGAGCACATCATTCCCATCAGCTGCTAACTTGATCATCATTCCTTCCAAGTACACCAACATGGGTCATCTCTCTCAAGATCACATGAATCACTCCTTTCTATTCACCATTACATATCTTCCCCAGGGTAATTATCACAGTTACTTAATATTTATAAACAGTATCATAAAAACAAATTAATGGCATATTTTAGCACCTGGAAACAACACAAAGAGGTCTGTATCACAAAGGTCGCTAGCTGTTTGGCTGGCTGTAGAAGGTACTGGTTGTCAATAGCCATACCTTGAGGACTAATACAGAGATAAACGAAGTTAGTGCTGTTTGCCTCTGGGCTTTCTACGTAAGGAGTATCTGTGACTCATGGTGGAGGACAAGAGAGTACAGGAAAGAGACATGGAGAATTTCATGAGAAAGCAAAGAGAGTAGTGCTATTAGAACTACCCATTAATGTCTGATTATTGAACATGTCTGTTGAAAAACAGGAGATGCACCATCACTGAAGACCTTTTCACTAGCTTGGTCAAAACCCTAAAAGGTGTGTGACAAGAGACACTCTTACACTGACCTGTGGGCATGAAGGAGCTGCCCTACCCCAGAAGTGTCTTCTGTCTCTGTGTTCTACTATCTTGGACTAGGGCAGCTGATAGCCTAAATATTTCTGTTTTCTTACGGAGATAGTTAATTCTCTAAGTAACATTTGCCATGAACAGAAATCCTTTGTGCATTTCACTGACTTTACTCAGATTAACCCTATCTACCCCTTGCCCCCTGAAGTCACTATAATATGACATCTCCTGAAAATATATAGTAATTACAGAGTCTTTGATTTGACACTTTTGAGGAAAAAAATGTAAATAAAAATAGCTTCTCTGACTACTATAGGTGCCTTTGAAACATAAATTAGAATTTCTTGTCCTAATTTGCCATTGACAAGTCTTAGAGGCAGAGTTAAGACAAAATTCTTGAGCCAGCAAACTTGCTTCTACAAGTACAAAGGAATTTAAAGAGTGGCCTCAGGAAGAAATGGATGTAGCTGTCAGTCACATGAAAGAATTTAGAAATAGAATGCAATGCTTTGTCAAATGGTAGGATTCAAATGTAACGGCATGTCGTTGACCCTGGTGCTCAGCAACACATATTTCAAATCCCTGAAGATTAATAGGGAAGATGGTTACAGCTCTCACAACAGCTGCTGGAAAGTGTTCCTATCTCACGTTTTAATTACATGTATTTATACAGTAAAAAACTCCTAAATGCAATATAGCCTGTAGTATGCAACAATTTTGAACATTTATGAGATTCAGGCAATTAAGAGTCTAAACTTTCAAATGTTTCCAGATGGTACACTGATTAACAATTGTGTGAATTTAATATTTGTTTAAATGCGCTGCTCTGTAAAATATTTCTTAATAGTATATGAATGCCTTGCAAGGAATCTAGGCACAACTTTTCTTCAAGCACAACTTGCCTCATTGCCTGAAGAAGTGGAAATCTCATTAGTTGATTATATAGACCAAAAGCAGTAGCAGAGAAGTGGTAAGAGATGAAAAAGATTAAAAAGAAGACAAGCTACTTCTTAACTAATGAATGTTTCCCCTTTCCTTTTAGATGCAGGTCCCACGATCTTCATGCAAGTCACCTACAGCATCAGCTCAGAGTTCTTAAAAGTGAACCTACTAGTAAGGACATTTCCTTGGGGCTCACAAGGTTATGAATGTTGACATTGGTTGCATACAGTAAATTGAAAGGCAGGATCTATAATATAGTTTTGTTTTTTAAGAAAGCACCTAACCTTTAGTGCTTTCAATGAGGTTAAACCGCTTAAAATCCTTAAAATAACCCAACCACAGCAACTTTTGATATTTCCAAGCCATCTCCATTTGTGCTATTTTTTCTGTTGAAAACTTGAATCAATGCAAATCCCCTACCCTCCATCAAAATATTTGTTTATGTAGGTGAAATTTATTGTAGCAGAGAAGGATCCACTGATGATGACGGCAATCCTCAGCTATGCATCTAGAGCTCTCAGAGATTTTTGTAGGAATTTATGGTCTAGTTAGTTCATATATTTGAATCTGATACTAGGGTTTAATATAAAAGGAACAGCCTGAAAACATGATATCAGAAGCCTTGTAAATATTACTCTCTAAAACCTAAGAATGGAAAAACCTGGAACTATCTATAATCTTTAAAAATCTGGCTTCTGCCACATTCAGGAGGAACTGTTCTCTCATTTTGTGTAACATTTGTAATACTTGCAAGCCATGGAAAAAAAGACTTATCTCACCTGCCTTCTGAGACCTGTGAGACAATCATCTGAGTGCAGAACTGGGTGATGCAGGAATTTCCTTTGGCCGTCAATGGAGAAAAACAAGTGCTTCCAAAGTCAGATTCTTTTCCCATCTTTTAGACCCTGGGACGATCTGAACTACTTTCTGAAAACACATCTTGCTCTCCACTGTTCGTAAAAAGAACCTGGTCTGACTGCTATAGATGTAGGTATCTAACTTCTGGATGCTTAAAGTATGTGAGATGAATCACAATAATAATAATATACATAGTTTACTCTGAATTTAAAAATAAATGTTATACACTTCAAAACTATCTCTTTTGTTGTGTGTCTTGGGGTCAGCAGGGATTAGAGAAAAACAAGGAAACATCCACATTTTGGCCAATCCAAGCTCTCATGCCTGACTATCAACCTCAGGAAAGCTATTTCAGTATAGCTTGTTTCTGACATACAATTTAAACCGTGAGCTATGCCTTTTCCTCTATTCCTCTTTCCTTGCAGTTACTTAAGTAGGTTTCAAAGCTGACAACGTTCTCATAGGAGTAGTTCTTGAAATACCGTATAAACTTCTGAGTTTGGAATTAAGCAAAGGAAGAATATTCACCCCTAAATCTGTAAGGAAATGGAATGAAACCTTAAAAATTAAAAGAGCAAACTGAAATTGTGTGAAATGATTTTAATAGATCCAGGAGAAACAATGGAAACTTACCCCTAAATGCTGGTTCCTGGACACGTGCAAAGGAAATTAATGAAGCAGATTATGTGGTCTGTTGGGTGAGATTTTAAGGGCTGTGTTCCTATCTCAGAAGCAAGAACAGACAATCTCATCGTTTGCTTCCACGTGGGAAAAATACACAATAAGAAAAAGTAGGAGAAGTAGCCAAAGGAAGATAAACTCTGAATGATGACTAAAAGAAAGAGTACTGTGTTTTCTTTTTGTTTAACAGTGGCTTAATGGAACAGGATGGACTTGAGTATAGCTAATTGGTTTAGTGCACAGAGCCTGGACATTGTACTTGGCTTTGCAATTTACCTGACACCCTGGATAAGCCACTTGGCTATCCTGTTTTCTTTTCATCTGTCTTGACTGCCTGAGTTGCAAACACAGTCAATGGAGACAAGAGATTTTCTACTTCTCTGACCACAGTCTTGCACAAGGATGCAATTGGTAAAAATGCCTAACGTACCTATGATGCCATTTGGTAGGCTATGTTTGGTGGCAGAATTGAACTCTTAAAGACCAATTTATTTTCTCCTTGACTGGGATTGCTTTGACTTAAGTCAGAATTAAACAAAAAAAAAAGAAAAAAAGAAAATGAAAAGAAAAAGTTTAACTCCACTCACTTGTCGTTGAATCCTTGTGTTAAGGTAGTATTAAGTGAGGAAGGAATTTTACCTGTTTCATTTTCTATGGTCCTGCTTGGCAGTGGGGTTGGACTCGATGATCTCCAGAGGTCCCTTCCAACCCCTAACATTCCATGATTCTTTGATTCTATGATTATTCTTCCACAAAGTGTGCACTTGTTTTCCCCTTCTATTTCTATTTTTTAAAATGTCAGTGGATTTTGTTTCTGTCATTGTTATGACAGAGGTGAGGGTGTTTTTTTTAGCAGCACTCATGGAGACAACATTTTAAAGCCGGTGTTAATTTATCCAGAGTAGTCAGTGAAGGGAGAAGGAGAGAATGAAAGAAATGCTCTTATCACCCTCAGAAGTGGACACAATTGGTCGGAGTTGGAACACCTGTTCCAAAACCAGCCTCCCATGTAATCATCATGGCTTCATGGATTCCTGTTAAAACACTTTGATTTTTACAAAATCATAGTAAGATAGTACTACTAAAAGAAAGAAGAACCCCAATTATACCTATTACTATACAGCCAGACAGTACCTCCAATCTCAGAAAAAAAAAAATTACATAAAGTTATTTCCAGGAAGAAACAAACACTTTTTCAATGTAGCAATGTAATTAGCATAACCTTCCATATCTGAATTCTAATGAATTCATTCCTATTTTTTCGTGTTTTATCACCCCTTCCTTTTCCAGATCTTTCATGTGATGTATAAGTCTGTTTGGATTTGATAGGCAATAAAAACAGACCAGTCAGTCTGTTAGTTCTCTAACCATCTTGCATTTAAGAAATAATATAAATAGCATAAAGACAGAGGGAGAAATCAGTGTGTCAATTATTTATATAGAAAAAAGTCTACCTAGTAAAATGAAATTGCTTAGTTCCTAAAGGGCAGAGATGAACTTTTTTGGCTGCTTATGCAGAAAAGTTATAAATATTTAAATGTAAATAATAAAATCTTTACATGCATAAATAAACATGAGATTGATATTACACATACTACAGCAGCAAAATATGACAACTGCTGCTTCTTCAGGAAAATGGATATTTCCTGTGACTGAAGTGAGAATAAAATCAAAGCTAATAACGTACCTCACACACACTTCAATTCCACACTGGTTACTTCAATACTACACTGCTTTTAAATAAAAATTTCTCTTAGTTGGTCTTTTTAGAAAAGATCTTAAGACCTCTCTGGAGCAAAGATTTAGGATGAAACAAAACACAGGTTCTGATTTTTTAAACACAGGATACTTGGTCCAACACGGGGATAGCTGAAGGAATTTTAAGAGCTAGTGACATAAAAGTTATATTTTGTCCATTATTATGGTCCTTATGACTCCAAGAACCAAGAGGTTAACTGGGCTGAGGGTTGGATCCGTAGCCTTAGAGGTGGAACTTGTATGAAGAAGAAAGCGGTAGTCCCCTGGCTTTCTCTTTGCCTTGCACCTTAGCACTCAGGCCAGAGGAGGCTCCCATGACCCATATGTCATTCTGTGGCAGAGGTGATAGTCATGCTCCCTTGTTATGCCACATGACCTGACCCAGTGCTACCTTCTACTTTAAGCCGTCATGAATCAGTTTATGGTCACCTAGTTGTATGAAGTACGCCTCAGCAGGAGTCAGAGTCAAGCCCATTAGTACTATTTTACTAGGTTTGGTTTTGAACTTT
>JAVSBS010021774.1:15483-40674 GCA_033124195.1 Coracias cyanogaster
AGTCATGGACCAGCTATAGGTCAGTCCCATCCTGCAGGTAAGGAGAACAGCTTGGCTTGTAGACGCATACCTAAGTTCTCTTCCTGTCCAGGCAGGATAACAGTGTCCAAACTGCCTGTTGGGAGAAGCCCAAATCATGTGCAAATCCCCTGGAGCGTGCCCAGGCATAGTCTAGGAGAGCGCTAGCCAGTGCAAGCCAAAACTATATAGGAAGCGTGCAAATAATTACATGTTCTGGATGACTGGGTGATGAAGATTGAGAACATGCTCTGGCTTTGATTTGTTTGTTGGTATAGACATAGCCTTTGTTCCCAGTAGAGAGTTATGAGGTCTTGAAGAACTCCATGTTTACGAAAAGACTCTAGAGACAGGCTGTAAGACTACAGGAAATTCTATGATTAGCCTCTTTTCCCGCAGATACATTTATTTAAGTCATTTACTAGCATAAACTCATTTTGTGGTGTATAACTTTTCTAGGCTCTTAATCCACGTAGCTGTACATGTAGTTTTGCCAACTGTACACGCAACTGTAAATACACAGAATATAAAGGTACTCCAGGATTGTTAAAGGAGGAAGTTCAGGATTACCGCTTAAGATTAAAAGCAACAGCAGGCACAAACGAAAAGAAAGGCCTTGAAAAGGTCTTGAAAGCACATCTCTATCTTTGGTGTTATTATTTCAATAGCAGAGTTCAAACATGAGACCACCTGCCCAAGTGAGAGATGGAAAACGTTCAGGACTGTTGAGCGCTCCACAGATTTTCACAGCAGCTCGGCAGAGAGGTGTTTAGAGCAGGTGTTTAATTACGACACATCAGGGAAGCTTATGACATCCTACACTCCTCAGACTCACGCTCCCACCTGTGCAGTGGACCTATATCAGCAAACAGGGCTAAAAAAGCAGGTACACTGCAATGCTTGCAGGTTCCCAAACTGCTCCGGGGCTTTTCCGACATAGTGGGAGGAAACAAGCTCATTGAAAAAAAGCCGCAGGTATCCACCGCATGAGCAAAGGCGTAATGCCAGCTTAGGAAATTCTCTGAAGTTACATTGTTTGGAATTGGAGGGTGGTTCGTGAGCAGTTTGGCTCATGACACCATGCTGAGAGTTTTTGTCCAGAAGCCTAAGGAATGAGAGAATCAACTTAAGAAATCAAAAGAAAGCTATCTGGACAATTTCCAGTGCAAACATTTTTTCCTTCTCAAAATGCTGAGTTTTGGGCACAGAATGTGTGGTGGAAGTATTCTGATTTCAGTTCATTCTAGTCTACCCAAGACTCACAAGAAAAGAATGGAATGTCCTGGTAAACTCAAAATACTCCATTTCAACCTTTTTTGAGAGGAGATACTCTGAATTTCTATTTTTATAAACTTGTAATTAAATAAAAGTTTGTTCCAAGTTTAACTATAGCCCCTCAGGGTTACTTAGAAAACATTTTTCTCCATATAAGTCCGTCTCCCTGTCATTAAAAAATGTTTCTTTTAAAATTTTTTTAAAAATCACATTCAAACAAAATCTGAAATCTCTTTCCTTCCTAGACCTGACTACCTATCTCAATGGTTGCAAGATTTCTAGTCGGAGAAACAAGTGTATCTGATTAAGTATATTAATGTAGCATAGGAACCTGGTTACTTGTAGGTTCCAATTTCAGTTTTAAAATAGAACCTATTATCTTCAGAGCCATACACAGAAAGCAGATACTTAAATTGGATTGGTTCCAAGCTTCCTTACACAGTTATGAAAATCTTAGTTATAACACAGAACCTACCAAGATGATTCCTCCTACAGATAGCAATAATAATACCAAAAAAGAATTTATAACTGCCTTTTTGGCCAGCAGAGTATCAATATGATGTCAGCAAACAGTGCTTGGGTTTTGATCCCTGTAGTAGGATTCATCTCACTTATAAACATCAAGAAGGTGAGTCTAAATCGATCAACTAGGATCTTTCAATAGGTAATGGAGAAAGACTGAATCCTTCAGAAGGTAATTCACCTCTGTCAGGTGCCTATTTTGGGACAAAGTGAATGGACTATGAATTATTTATAGAGGGAGGAGAGATGCTTTTTTAGACTAGATATTTAATTTTAGCAGATGTATTGGGTTTGCATGGCAAGATTTAGATAGTGGGGTGGGAGTGAAGAGAGCATCAGGGGTGACCTCTGTGAGAAGACTCCAGGAGCTACCCTTGTCAGAAACAGTTTCATCCAGGTCCAAAATGGACCTGTCGCTGCCCAAAGCTGAGCCCGTCAATGATGCTGGTGGCTCCTCTGTGGTAAGATATTTTAAAAAGGATGAAAAAAGGCTGTGCAGCAGCTATGAGAGGAGTGATAACATTTGAGAAACCACCTTGCAGACATTAAGATCAGTGAAGAAGGAGTTGGAGGAGGTGCTCCAGGTGCTGGAACAGAGATTTCTCTGCAGCCTGTGGAAAAGACCATGGTGAAGCAGGTTGTGCAGCCCACAGAAGACCATGGGGAAGCAGCTATCCACACTGCAGCCCAGGGAGGACTCCATGTTGCAGCAGGTGGATGTGCCCTGTAGGAAGCTGCAAGGTATGGAGAGGAATCCATGCAGGAGGGCATTTCCTGATAGGAACTCTGGCTCATGAGGGAACCAAGCTGGAGCAGTGTGTTCCTGAAGGACTGTATCCCATAGAAAAGGATTCATGATGGAGCAGTTCTTAAAGAATTGCAGCCCATGGGAAGGATCATCACTGGAGAAGTTTGTCAAGGACTGTGTCCCATGGGAGAGACCCCACATTGGAGGTGAGGGGAACAGCATGAGGTGGAAGGAGTGGCCAAGGCAAAGTATTATGAGCTGACCACAACCTCCATTTACTATCCACCCTGTGCTGCTCAGGGGAGAGAAGGCAGAAGAGTCAGGAGTGAAGATGAGCCCAGGAAGATGTGGGGAAGTGTAGGAAAGGTGGTTTTAGTTTTGATTTTATTTCTTAATATCCTGCTCTGTTATTAATTGATGATAAACTGAATTAATCATCCCCAAGTTGAGCATGTTTTACCCATGACTGTAACTGCTGAGTGATCTCCCTGTCCTTATCTCGACCCACAGACTTTTCCATTGTGTTTTCTCTCCCTGTCCTGCTGAGGAAGCAGAGTGATAGAGTGGCTTGGTGGGCACCTGGTGGCTACCCAAATTTCATCCATCACAGTGGACTAAAGCTGGGTTGAGTTAGTCACAATGATGTCTCCGGGAGGGCTTCAGCTTATTTAACTTCAGATGCTTAACCAAGCTAACAACACAAATGTTCATCTCTGAGCTAGTGACCTCAGCTTCCGTTATACTGGGTGGGGAGGAGAACGCACCTTCAGGGCAGAATTGAGATGGAGTAGTAGGCACTCCTGAGGCAGAATTCATTGGGATGATATGAACGTAATCTAAATACTTCCATTTTTCCTTGTTCATCATAAAGAAAGGTTGGACAGCCAGCTCCAGTATTGTTTTTTTCTGAAGATTTCTGGAGTTAGACGAAAACTGATCTTGCTAACAGGGTTTGATTACAAAATCTCAAGTAATAGCATTTCCTTTTCTTTACAGCTGGGTTCTAATGATCATATCTTTGACATGATTGAGGTATTTGGACTTTAAGCTCCTGTATTGCACAGGAAAAGATACTAAAGACATGCAAAAGATACTAAAGACATGCAATTTCTCGTCATTACCTCAACCGTCACTGAGGTTATGAAACTACTCTTTTGCAATACTTTCAGGTTTTTTTCTTACAGGAATGCAGATCTCCAGGCTAGGTCTTGAGATAGCTACTTGGCCCAATACCTAAGTAGTGCTCAAACATTCTCTTTAACGTGAACAGTGAAAACTCTGGGCTGGTGTACATTCCAGAAAGGTGAACTTCTTGTGAAACTTAGTTCTTCTTAGGCAGACATCATACAGCCTGACACATGACTGTCTATCAGGAATTTATGTTCCATTCAAATACACTTGGCCCCTCATTTTTGTTTTGTAGAAAATCTATTTATCAAATAGCCATCTGATTACTTTCTTCAAGAGCAGTGGAATTAGCTAAGATCAAATAAGAGTGATGCCCCTCAGATTTTCCTGTTGGCTGGATTCACACCACAGAGACTACCATGGAACAGTAGGGAATCTTGGAATTCTATCTAAGATGAAAAATGTGTGAGACTCTAAGCTTTAAAGTCTTTCTAAAGTTATGATAATAATTTAAGCTTTAAGAACTTGGAATTTTGCAATAAGAAACATAGAATCATAGAACGGCTTAGGTAATGGAAGGGACCATCGAAGATCATCCAGTCCAATTCTCCTGCTGTGGGACAGGACATCTTCAACTGGATCAGGTTGCTCAAAGCTCCATCCAACCTGACCTTGAACATTTCCAATGATTGGGAATCTGTAGCTTTTCTGGGCAACTTGTTCCTGTGTCTCATCACTGTTGTATTAAAAAATTTTCTTCCTTATGTCCAATCTAAATCTACACTTGATTTTAGCAGTGTGTCTTTATTTGAGAATGGAATGTTGTTTCAGCATAGGGATATTTAGAACCTTAGTGCAAATATGAATCATTAATCTCATATCTCCCTGGAATTGCTAAATCAGACTCTCAAAAATCTGGAAGTTGTCTTATGGCTTAACTCAGTCCTCCCAATTTCAAATCTCACGTTTTGAAGATAATTGTCATGGATGTCACAGCTGAAACCTCTTCCAACTTCTTACTAGAATTACAAATTTTGTATTAACTTCTATATACTGGTAATAAACAAAGGATTTCTAAACCCAAGCGAGCATGTGTTTCTCAGCTCAAAGACCTTATAATTTAGTATTTTATATATTTATATATATTATTATTTATTATATATTATTATGATTTATTATTTATATATTATTGTTTATTTTTTATATATATATATATAAGTAATTTTAGGGGTATTCCAGTGTTCAGTATCAATAATACAACTGTTTGTAACTGTTTAGTCAATGGCTTATATGAATGCATTTGGTATTTAGAATTTAAAAAAAGAAAGCTGTATTTCTTTTTTTTATTGGAGAACCCCACTGTTAAACATCTCTCCAGCTAATGTTTAATAATTACCTTGCTTTATCTTGTACCAATCTTGACAATAATTAACCTGAAACAACTGCAGTTGTTTTTAATATAGGAACATGTTTACTTTGACAATTTTAATTTGCTTGTTAAATAAAGAGTAAACAGTTAAAATCACGACACTTTTAAGTGAAGAAATGAAGAAATTCTATGTTTTTCCTTCTTTGGAGCCTAAGGGTATCTTCCTTAGTGTGGAGTCAGCACTAGCGGGTGAGGTTACAACATGCTGAGTTTGGCCAAGATGCAAACTGATCTCCCACAAAGATTTAGAGCAACTCTGAAGTAGCAACAAGCATAAATTATGTGGAGGTGTTTCATCTGACTCTTTGCAAATCAAAGGCTCCAAGAACTGCTAGAGTTGTTCCTGTGGGGTATCATATAAGAGGCTTGCTGACCATGACTGTGGATAGGTTCCATCCTTCTTAGGAGAGAAATCTGGGTTATGTGGAATGCCAGCATAAGCATGAAGGATAGGAAGATGAGGAAGATAAATCACACAGCACTAGGATTTCAGCCTTGATATGTGTTTTAGAATCATAAATGTCTTCTCTAACTGCTAATTTCCTGGAAAAGAGCAGATACCTACACTGCCTGGGCATGACATTGACAACTACAGCTGGTGGCCTGCACAACCACTACAGGTCAGTCAATAGTAGCCAAGCAAACTAAGCCTAATTGCCACATTTCCTTATCATATATTTTTCTCTGCTGATAAAAAGCTCATGTCCTAAGACATTTTAAAAAGAAAAGAAAACTTAATGTATCATTGTTGAGATCTTAATTCTTTCCCAAATCTACAGCATGCTCCAGTTAGACTTAGAGCAGTTTTACTTAATGAAGACATGAATTAAGAGCTGGAAAATAACATATTGTGCTGTATGCAAAATGAGGAAAATCATGCATAATGCTTCCCCTCATTTGTACGTATTACATTTGTGATTGTCAAAAACAGGATTAAGTATCCCTCTTGGGTTGTGCATTCCAAAATGCTTAATCTATTCTCCCCTTGATACAACAGAGTAACTCCCATTCATACACAAGCATACATTAATTTCTCACCACTTTCCTTTAGCACCCAAAATCACTGCTCTTCTCATTAGTGGAAAAATAATTCATGTATATAAAGTGCTGCTTAATGAAAGCCAATTTGGAGGTGGTGGTGGGGAAAGAAGCCTTGCTAAGTTTCAGAACATATAAATGAAATAGTTAAATGTGGATTATGGCCCTTCACTTTCCTTGCGTGTCAGAAATTCTTGTCATAAATCCCTGAAATATCTTGACACCTGCTGAAAGGAGTAAATGGAGAACTGGGAAGGGACTGGAGTGGTGTTTGTCAGTGGATGATTCTCAGGCTGAAAGCCTTCCCATCTACTTCCAGGCACTTGACTACTAAGAATTAGAAGCTTCATATTCTAGTGTCCTTATATTCCCTTATACTACAAAGGTAGAAAGAAGAGTTCCCATCTGTATTCTTGATGATTCAATTTACACTCCTTGATGGCCTCAGGAAGTGTTTATCTTATTTCTTCTCTATAAAGATCCTTGGGTAACTGACAAAGTAAACACTTCAGAGACCTAAATTTTGGTGGGATTAACCATGGCCTTAGAAGCAACAGCCAGTTAACAAAAGAAATACACGGACTGAAGTAAGAGTTTCCAGAATCAGAAAGTCACAGGTATGTGATCAGTATATTAAGACATGTTTCTGCTGCTGATCTGAGATGATATTATCAAAGGAGAGAATGCAGTGAAACAGGTGCAAGCCTCCAATTCTAGCTGATCTCAGAAAGTTGGTACAAATACAGAGTAACCACTAACATATGGTAGTTATCATAGAATCATAGCATGGTTTGAGTTGGAAGGGACCTTAAGGATCATCTACTTCCAACTCCCCTGCTGTTGGCTGGGACACTTCCCACTAGACCAGGTTGCTCAAAGCCCCATACAACCTACTCTTGAACACCTCCAGGGATGGAGCATCCGCAGCTTCCCTGGGAACAGATTCCAATGTCTCACCACCCTCAGAGTGAAAAACTTCTTTCTAATTTCTAATCTAAATCTACTTTCTTCCAGTTTGAACCCATTACCCCTCATCCTATCACTACAAGCCCTTGTAAAAATTCCCTCCCTAGCTTTCTTGAAGGCCCACTTCAGATACTGGAAAGCTGCAATGAGGTCACCCCAGAGCCTTCTCTTCTCCAAGTTGAATACCCCCAACTCTTTCAGCCTGTCCTTGTAGGAGAGGTGTACCAGCTCTCAGATCATCTTTGTGGCCCTCCTCTGGACCTGCTACAATAGGTCCATGTCCCTCTTGTACTGAGGGCTCCAGAACTGGACTCAGTGCTCCCAGTGGGGTCTCATGAGAGCAGACTAGAGGGGCAGAATCCCTTCCCTTGACCTGCTGGCCACATTTTTGGTGCAGCTTAGTGTGTGGCCTTCTGATGATCATCCTGATATTTGTGAGATATTTTTCCACACATACAAATGCTTTCTCCCTCTTTCATGTACACACAGAAGATTTACTCTACTAAGATTTTCAATGTTTCACCATTTTTTTGCCACCTGAACATGATCCTCTGTGAAAAACTAATTTTGCCATTGACAGATTTACATACTCTTTCCAAAGTGCATGAAAATTTACCTGCTCATTCCTGAATGACTTGGACTTCTCTGTGCAGCCTGCAAATTTGAAGATGAAATTGCCTGAAAGAGCTTTTTTGTAATCCATTGTGTGATTTATTGAATAGTAGATCCTGTTCTATTTCATTCCTTTCACCAAGTGAATAGACAGACAGTAGGGTAACACTATAAATAGATAACATCCCACATTTTGGATCACTCAAGCTGTTTAACAAGGCTCAGATTTTCTCACCCAACTTTAGGCACTTAACTGAGAGGCTTAATTCAGGGCTATCACCACCTTATCTTTCCTCTGTAGACAGTGGAAAAGGATTGGTGTCCCCAGGGGTGATTCTGGCCAGACTACACTATGAATCTCTTTCCCTCCCTAACTCTAGAGGATGTCTATTTGGGTCTTAATCACCATAGCTCAGACAGTTAAAGTCAGGTGAGATGAATAGCAAGAGAATTAACAATGGGTCTTGACTTGGTTTTGCTGCAGCTAAATTAAAGATGCTTAAAACTCTACATTTAATCAAAACATTACAAATTCTAGGGAATTCAGATAAATTAATCTGATTTTATCCTGACTCCAGCTTTTAAAAATTTCTGTTCTTAATCCTCTGTTACTAAAGCTTCTGATCAGAAGCTCTGCATTGGCTTGGAAAAGTGCAGGTTAAACATACGTTTTTGGGTTTCATTCTTCATAGCCATAATGTCTGACGTGATTAAACTGTCATCAGAAAAACGTGTATATGAATAGGTGGGCAGGTGTCTTATGCTCCTGTGATCCCACTTACCTTTAACTACATGAGAAGCAAGGATGGAAGCAAACATAGTGTAGTTAAAAAAAAATGTGCTTATTATTGCTCTGTTAGAAAAAGGGTTCTCATTACCAAGTATTTATGCATTCTGAATAATTTTTCCATGTTTGCCCTCCACTTTTTTTAAGCTTTTTAACTTTGTTTATGTAAATAGGAATACTTTAAGAGAAAATGCTTTAAAAAACTAAATATATAAACATCCATTAATGTTTCAAGTCAATCATGAGTATTTCTGTCAACACTGTGGCTTTGTGGAATGCAACACACCAATATTAGCTGCTTTGCCACGTGAAATGCAATATTCACACTTTTGATTTCTCTGATGATAATTCAAATTATCTCACTTTAACAGAGTCCTGATCTGTTAAAAACCTATGGAAAAACATGAATCAGATACCAGTTGTCCTGGTACAAAAGAATTTGATTTCATTAACGATACTGGAGATCAGAATCTAACTTAAAATCGCATTGGGTTTTACATTATGTCATTGTCCAGAACATCTCAGACTATTTACAGGCAGATAGATTCTGCTAAACCTGGGAATGTGAAAGCTCTTAAATGTATGTATTTGTAAAAAAAGATATATTTATATTATATTAGAATGTATATGTGATGTTGTATTTATATTCTATACACATTGTGGTTATCCAGTTTATTAAGCAAATAGAATAGTGCCTATGGTAGTGCAAATTTTTATAACTGTTTTCTCACTCTGCAAACTAATTTGCATATCTATATATCAGCGGCAAGTTAACAGGACTGGAGACCCAGAAACTATGAGTGGACAAAAGACACCTTAAGAAGCTACAAACCAACAACCAGAAAAGCCTTTTAGCTGTAAGTCAGCAGACTTTTATGTCAAGCTTGGCTGACTAATTATTGCTTATAATTTGCATTAGGATTAATTAACTAATTAGAGAGGAATGTCTGAAGGCAAAGTTATGGCTCTGCTTGTCAAGCCGAGGACTTTAATTATTCTGATATTTTTAATTATAATCAGCTGCTGAATGAGTATTACATTGTCAGCTACTATAGCTGAAGCTGCAGTGGGTAGGGAAGCTGAAGGAATTGTGGGTATTGTACTACCACTTCACCTAGAACCATAGAAAGGTAATGCCAACTATGCAAATATAATAGGAAAGCCTTCTGGCTCCAATACTCATTAAAAGCATCTACACAGCACTATGCAAACTGCGACAGTTCAGGGTTATGTATTCTTTTAAGAGTAGGAGAACAACTTTTCCTCAGGAACTTTCCTGAGCCTATATTTGCTTTTTGTTTAAAGCCCTTTTTGGTCAGCCTGAATTGTCTCTTGGCCCCTAGATACACCTAGATTGGTGCATATTGCCTTGTGAAACTTAACGTACAAGAGACAGTAAACCAAGCACACCCCAGAGCTGGGACAGAGAAAAAGGCTACCTTTTTGTCTCTGGTGTAATTTAGAGAGCCCCAAGACAATCCCTGTTCCAATCAACAGCAGCTTTTCAGTGCGGCAAGGAGGAGAAGCATTCAAGGAGAATTCAAAGAGAAGATCCATTGCAGAACAGGATCATTTCTGAGACACAACCTATCTGAATTGTTTGTCAAGACCAAGCCTGTGAGACCTTGGCTTAAGGGTTTGATCTCACATCCCTGGCAGGAGTAAGTTTGTTCAGCAATTTATTGAGACCGGTCCTTTTCTGAGTCTTTCAGTGATAACCATCACCACAGCATAGGAATGCTTCATTATCCTCAATTGTTACAATCTCACAACCCCTACATCAATACTCACTTTTTAAAAATGGGAACTGGGGAATAGATTAACTAAGGGCTGGGGTGGACTTCAATACAAATCCTCCGGTTGCTGTTTTGCTGAAAGTTAAGCCTCTAAACGTCAGAGAGTTAGGTCCAAACTTTGACTCTGACTTTTTTAATGGTTGGCTTATGGTGGCTCTGTATGTCTTAAATAACAACCTAAATTCTCTGTACCACTTTTGAAAAGTCATTTCTAATCTGTGTAATGGTGATGCTTCCCTATTCTTATTGCTTATGCAATGTACATGGCAATTTAGCCTGACTTTCTTCTGCCAAAAGTATATTGAAATAGTATGAAATGGATGTTCTGGGATACAATTAATCTAATCCCCTTTAAGGGATGCAAATATTATTACCTCCTATTTCTGTAATGGTGAAGTTGGAGATCTGAAAGCACCTGATCAAGGTGCTGAGCATCCTGAGGTAGATTCAGCTTGTGGTTTTCAGGCTGTGAGTAATTGCCTGGCTCTGCAGTACCTTCTCTTAGTACTTGAGGAGGAAAGAGTACAAAATTCACTGAGTTGTCTTGCAAAAAAGTTAGAGGAAGGTTAATTTAGGCTGGTGGTTAGGGCATTCATCTGCAAAGTGGCCACATTTCTGACAAAACTCTCCAAAAATGAACATACCTTTCACATTAGACCTTCAGGAATTAGTAAACCAATGTAGTCTTGGAGACAGGACCCTGCAGTTCTTCACACTTCCCTAAGTTTTACGTCCTTGCTGTTTAAATGTCGGAAGCATCACTTTGACACCACAGTCTGGCTGGTAGATCACTTCCTGGCTACGTCCCATGTTTCAGGCACCTTCCAAAGAGTCTTGACTAAGATTCAGATACTGTTCTGCATAAGCCTAGGTTATGATGTCTGTCTCCAAAGCAGAGATTTCCAGCTACGTATGGGTAACATTGAACTTTCAGTGGAGCAGGAAGGAATTTAAGCACACTTAGGATTAGAGAGTGTTGAAAAATAAGCAACCTCTGCCACTGTCAAGGGGTTAAGGACTTTCAGCCTACACCTAATATAGGCAGAACTGAAGATAAATGAGTTCCACACCAAATTTATCTTTGATAGTTCTCAATGCTTTTTGTTCTATATGCACAGAAATGAGTTCACCAGAGAGCTAAGAGGTCCACCTAAGCTCTTAATACAACACAGAGGTGCAGATCTGTCTCTACTGACTACAGAGGAACCCTGGAACAATTTCTTCCCAATCCAAGGCAGTTCAGTTAGATGGAATGAACAAAGGAGCACATACAAACCAGATGAGGAGTCACACAGTTCTCTTATCTAACTGCTTGTCCCAGTCAGCTGGGGTAGGATTCACCTGACTTAACGTTAACCACATTATCTTACCTTCTCCTTGCAGACAGTGGAGACATTCCATTCTGGCATTTCTAGAGCTTGATTCATTTCATAATACAGAAAATGCCTGAAAGAGCATAGAAGAATCACATGCAAAATCTATGAAGTGTAACATGTTAAAAACATACTTCTAAATTTTCAGTTAGGACATTTTCAGAGCACTGAAAATCACTCGAAATTAAAAATGCCTGAGAAAAAAAGATGTTTCAGTCTGCAGATAAGATTTAGACAGCCATCTCCTAAGAAGATTGAAGCCCAAGATCACAAATCCCCAGTGACTGTCCAAACTCTGTTTTTTTTTGTGAATTGCATTTTCAGGAATGTCCACAGCATAGAACAAAGGTCTAATGAAATAATTATAAACTTTGAGTTGTAGTGGAATGTAAAATATGGAGAAGAGTCCTGCATTGCCTAAATGCAGATCTCCCAAAGAAACGTACATATCCAGAAGATTAAGGTCTTGGACTTAGTCTCAGAAAAGGAACTCATAAGGCCTCCTAAGTCCCAGAATAATAATTTATGGATCATATTCCTCAAGTAAAAAATACTTGTGTTCCCATGTGTTTGTAGGACCTTGTCTTAAAAATAGAAACACCCTCCTCAAATTACTTTGCATAGGCACAGAACATAAAGATGAGCAAAACCTACTGCACTTGACTGATCTTTCTCCTTATATCCATTAAGTGGTTGGAAACTACAAGGTAGACTCTCTTCATTCTGCCCTCACAAGTTCATCCAGACCACTGAAATCAATGAGCAGGTCAAGAGCAAGTGTTGTTCCTTTAAAGGTAGAATGAAGTCCTGCCTATTCACCTTGTGAATGCCTCAAAAAGTGATCCCATAAACACTCACGCATTTTGATTCCCCACTGTATAAATTCTCACTTCACACACTTGCTCAACCCAATATTGCTCACAATCCTTCCCAGTGGGAACTTTTACATTAGCAGAGTTTCTCCAAGTTTATGGTACTCCCAAAGAGAAGATATTTTGACTGCTTAGTTTTCTGTAATCCTGCATATTTAGGCCGTGGTCTTGTGTGCCCCAGCAAAGAAGCAAGTAGATGAAAGGGAAAGCAGGAAAGGTAGATTGCCGTGGGATTGTGCATTTGCCTGTTGTCTCATCCTAAGACAACAACATTCAAGCTTGTTTGCTCTGTTGGGAAATTTTGAGCAATCCCTACTGAAGAAAAAAAATTGTTTATTTAGCCCTTTCCTCAATGATCATAAACAAAAAATGAATAATAAAAAAAATAATAAATCAGTCCAGTATTTTTATAAGGGCAGTAAATGTGTAGCATTTCTGTATATTTTCTAACTGAAAAAAAGCAAAGAAATTAGTACGAGTTATGGATCCACGTCTCTGAACACTGTGTAAAAGTAGCGCGTATGTGTGCAAGAGTGACATTTGACTCTGAAACAGCATATTTCCATTTGAGAACTTAAAGGATAACATCATTCTGGCAAGGTATTTACTCAGAATATACCTCCAAAAAGCAGAATATGTTACATTCAAAATGTATGCACATGTTTAAAAAGCTAATGTTTTAAGCTTTCTGCCTCCTAGCCATGTATATCTAATCTAATTAGTGCTTTCCAGCCAAACGTGGCCATAAGCAGGCCCAGAGTATACTGACGACTCAAAAGACACTGCTCACCTCGGGCCTTTCCTGCCCCTCAGTCTATCCTAAAATTTCGAATGTACCTTGCAAAATACAACTTTGTTTTATGAGATTGTTGCTGCTTAACTTCATGTAGCTACAAGTGAACTAAAAATGTCCAGACTTTATCTCTTCACTTTTATACCACTATGAGCAGAACATCAGGTGTCCTAATGTGGAGATAATCTAAAATACTTGCTAGCAGTTTTTGTCATTAAAGCATAAAGCAAAAAAGATAAAGACGATATTTTACATTTTATCCATAACATACTAATAGTTAAATTTAGGTCCACTCTGTAGGTCATAAGCTTTTAATTGTCCTTCTTCCACAATACTACAGTCAGTCCCATGAGCCTCAGAAGGCTACACTATATGACCATTTCTTGAGAATTAGATTCATTTTAGCACAGATCTATACAAAGCTGTGTAGCTGTAGTTGCACTGTGAAGGGACCCTGAAGGGAAACATGGTATAAGAACAAAGGACTTGTATGTGACTGAAGAAATAACTGACTATACCACAGACTTATTTGCGTGAGTTGTCATTCTTTTCCCACACAAGGTCACCCACCAACAGGCTAAGAGGGCAACACTCACTGTATCTGGGACCTTCTATAGCTGGCTGTTTCAGGTTGCAGTGACCCTTGTCACAGGTATGCACATCATTTACCAGAGTGACACCTCTTCTCAGGAAAATCTGTAATGACAGTAATAACAGCAATAGCAGAAATAGAAGTCAATTTTTATTATAATCATGGACATACATATGGTAGGTAAATAATTTTAAATGAATTTCACGATAAAATGAAATCTATAAATCTCCCAGATAATGGAGAAATCAGAACCAAGTCTTGACTTTTATACATTTCAGCCTCCTGGGACATCAGACAAACATAAAAACTGAAAGGTGTACACCATCCAGTCCCTGAAAACATTTCTATTTTGGGTACAAAAAGATCATTATGACATAGAGAAAACAAAAGATGAAGTGTGGACATTTATGGCTTGGGAAAAAAAAAAAAAAAGAGAAGAAATTGTCGGAAAAGGTAGAATTCACCTAATCTAACTTCAGACTTTTAAGCAGTTCACACTTTTAGGGATCTATTGATAATGATGCGTTGCACACCAACAGCTCCAATAGACTACATAGATTGACCTGCCTAAATATAACATTTTCTATGCTGTAAACACACACACAGTTATCTGGTGTAAGTACTCATGCCAAGAATCCCACTGAATATAATTTTGACAACTAACTTTTAGATGTATGAGTTTAGGTGGGGTAAATGCCTCGTCATGTGTCCCTTAAATGAGTACATTGAAGATAAACTGACTGTTAACTCCCTGGCATGCTTAGCTCGCAAAAGCTTAAACAACAATACAAAGAAAGTAAAGGCATCATAGTTTTTCAGCTACAAAAAAAAAAAAGTCTTTTGTAGTCTGAAATTTGTTAGATTGACATTTTCCATAGCTTTCGGAAAGAAAAGTGAAATATTTGGCTAACAGAAAAAAAGTTATTTTGTAAACTTTGTTTTACTCCCATTACAGGAGGACTTAGAGGCAAGCTAAGGACTCCACTATTGCCACTTTTTGTAGTCCAGCTTGGAACACAGAGAAAAAAGTATTCCTTTCAATCTAAATAATAGAAACTAAGTGTTTTCTGATGTGATCTGGGGAGATGGAAGGAGGTCAAATGGGAGGAATTATTGACCTATGTAGTTTTACCTTTTCTCCAGCTAGAAAATATTTTTACACAAATGTGTAAATGTGCATACTAGTTGAATAATGAATAGGTGACCAAATGGAGCTGATGTCTGCCCAGGGCCAAAGAAAATGGTACATATCTGCTCTGGAATCACCAAGGACTTCTTGCCATTCATTCATGCATTCTGGGTGAATGTTGGCCAATTTTGGCATCCATATGTTGTGAGTCAAGGTTTTCAGAAGTAATTAGGTCTTGGGATGCAAATTTTTGAATTCTTATCACAGTTTGATTTGTAATTCTGAAAACTCAAAGAGTAAAGCATATCAGGATTATTATCCATGAATTTGGTTGGGCAAGGGTGGAGTCACAGAAAAAAGCCTTTGCAAGAGGCCAAAAGAAAATAACAGACGTAGCTTGAACTTTGAGCCAAACATACCAAGCATTTGAAAACAGAAAATGTTTAATAAGCCCTTTCTCTTTCATCAACACTCCTCAATCTCAGGTTAGCTATAGCATTTGTATAAATCATCATTTTCACCTTAGTGTGTTTATTTAGCTGTTAGTATCTTTTCTGAAGCTTTTATTCTGTCATTTAAAATTGTGTTTGAGAAAGTCAAATCAATAACAAAACCAAAATAATTAGTGGATAATAGTAATTTTCATTCCCTCTTCCCATTTGATCAATAGAGGTCTAAAAACAGGAGGGAAACAGTCATTATGACTATGACATCAGTACCTACAGGCTCTAGGAAGGGAAAGACATGAGTGGGAAGGAGCTGATAAGCAAGTTAAGAGTATTCATTTGTTTCCACAAGTATCCTGTGGTCACCACACCAATCTGCTAGTCCTTACTTGTGATACATTAACATCAGGTAATCATAGAATCATTTATGTTGGAAAAGACCGTTAAGATCATTGAGTCCAACCACAAAGCTAACACTGCCAAATCCAGCAGTAAACCATGTCCCCAAGCACCACATCTGCAGGTCTTTTAAAAACCTCCAGGGCTGGTGACTTAAGCACTTCCCTGAGCAGCCTGTTCCAGGGCTTGACAACCCTTTCAGGGAATAAATTTTTCCTAATATCCAATATAAATCTCTCCTGGCACAACTTGATACCATTTCCTCTTGTTCTATCTCTTGTTCCTTGGGAAAAGAGACCAAACCTCACTTTGCTACAGCCTCTTTTCAGGGAGATGTAGAGAGCGAGACCATCTCCTCCGAGCCTCCTTTTCTCCAGGCTCAATAACCCCAGTTCCCTCAGCTGCTCCTCACAAGGCTTGCGCTCTAGATCCTTCACCAGCTTCGTTCCTTTTCTTTGAATACGTTCCAGACCCTCAGCAGCCTTCTTGGAGAGAGGGGCCCAGAACTGAACACAGGCTTTGAGGTGCAACCTCACCAATGCCAAGTACAGGGGGACAATCACTTCCCTAGTCCTGCTGGCCATGCTATTTCTGATAAAAGCCAGGATGCTAGCTCTGACTCACTAGGGTACTTATCTTTTGTTGCTAATAGGAGGATACTAATCGCAATATTCTCCCAACAGGTATGGTGCTGTCAAACAACAACAGCAGTAAAAAGCCAAAGGAAGCCTGCGGGCAATGCTGTCCTTACAATGATTCTTTTCCATTGCCAAGGACTTTGGCATTCTTGCATCCCTAAAAATTAAAACCCACAAAATTAATCATTTCCCTTAGATAGCTAGATAAATCCTCGCCTGCAAGATCTGTGTGCTGGGGGTGTTCCTTAATGCCATATAAATACTTAGCCATGGGCTTGCCTTGGTAATCATGCCTAAACTCTGCCCTGAAGGCAACCATCCTTGCTGCTGCTGAGCCACTGGAAGGAGCATATTGCATCTTTAGATTAAATATAACTTGGAGACCTTTTCCCTAAATTATCTGCTTTTCCCTGGAATTATCTGCTCCAAGAGATACCATTTGTGTCTATTTATGTTTTATTCAAATTAAGAAAATAAGTTCCAGTATTTGCCATAGATGCTGCCTGTACCAGATTGTTCTTTTGTGTAAAAAAAGATTTGATTTCTAGCACTGGAAATTAAAAACCCTTTCCAAAGATTTTGGGCCTACTCACATATCTTAGGCTGGATAATGAACTATATTTTGTGGTGTGCCAGCAAAGACCTTGGGATATTTTTCACCTTCTTTTATAGCACTGGAAAAAACATCAGGCAGACATTTAATGCACAAAAGGTTTTCTGGTCAGAGATATTGGGGGACTATTAATCCCTCTCATCTTCAAAGTTACTTTCAATGTATTTTGATTTTCTTTTAGGAAAGTACAACTACATTCCAAAGAAACAACAGAGAACAAATTCTATGTGACTTTTGTCCTGAATTCTCAGAGAAATTCAGTTCTATAGAACACCCATATAGGATACAGATTAGCCATTAAAGAACTAATTTTACATTTTCCCTTCTTCATGCATTTAATACAAAGGAAACCCTTAAAATTTCTCATCTCTTATATTCTCTGCCCAGATGAAAATTCCCCATACTTTTGTCCATGTAAACACAGAATTAGTCTCCTGCAAGTTTAGGTGGTGGCAGTTCCTGAACACAGTCATATTTTGCAGATAACAGGATTAGCTTGGATGTGGGTAATAAGTTGGTGAATCTCCCCCTGGCCATTTCTCAACACTGTGAGAGCACTAATCCTTTATGCTTTGATGTCTTCTAGTTTTCCATCAGGTGCAGCTCAGCACTTTTGTCCTGGGGCAGTCAGCGCTCTTATAAGATCTCATAGTGTCCTCATTAGCTGCGCCTATTTACCCAGCCAGCCTGTTGAACCCAATTTATAGTTTATGTGATTAATTCCCAAAGTACAGTAAACCCTAGCTTTAAGGCTCTCTATTATAGAACTGCATCTCATATAAGGGCAAACACTAGCTACTGCTCTTTTGTTATATGGCTTCAGTATATATAAAACTGTAATAATTTTGCTCTCAACTACACATTAAACATCATTATATATACCTCCTTTCAGACATACAGCCTATAAAAATGTTGCACATTGGATCATAAAGAAACATGCATGCACAAGAGTAATTCCTTGGTTCTTTTCCATATTTATTTTAAAAATCTCTGTCTTTAACATTTTATATTACAATTATTGATATTGTTGAGTAAGTCTAACAAGGCACATAATTTAGAACTGTTTATCCATGGAATTGCAGGTGACAAAGGCTTAGAAGTCAAAGTAGCAGCCTATAACCACTGGCACTTTTTTTTTCCTAAAATATGCAGAGTTTGTAGATAAAAGTCTTACTTTGCGAATTTTTATGCAGTCATTTAAGTCAACTGATGACATCTGTCAGCTCTGCTGTATTTCCTCCTATTGGGATATGAACTATGTGAGTTGGATCTCTGGTAATTTGTATGCGAAAGAATATTGTATCTTTTTTAAAATAGATAATCATTTCCAGCTATATCTCCTCAAGGGTTCATCAGGAAAGGCATCCTGCAGGTCCTTTTTTTCATATTTTCCTTCCTTCTAGTTTTAAAAAAATCCACTGCTCCTTGGAATTCCCAGTTACACTGGATGATTCCATCACAGAAGCAAAACACAAAATCAGAAAATCTGAGTATTTTGACTAAAATACTAAAGGTACTGGGCAGAAAGACTAACAGAAAAGCTCTGTTGAATGGGACCATTCTGTGTAAGCACAGGTAACCAAAGCTGTTTGTTTAAACAGAGACCCAACTTGCCATACAAAGACCAGAATCAGTTATGACACCTGCAAAAAAATACTACACATATCAGAATTCTTACTTTAAATACAAATATCAAATTGTACTTTAAAGCACTTTGAATAAATGGTGAATATACAGCTCTGGCCACGGAAAATCTCATTTTGATTTTAAATGAGGTTTGGTCTGTCATTTTTTTCACCAGTCTTAGTCTTGTCTGATGACTCAGATGAGATCCGAACTAGCCACAAAACATCCTATTTTACTGAAAACCCTAGAGAAGGTAGGCTACAGCTCTGTGACCTTCCTGTAAGCTACATAATCAATAAATCTTGAACTTGACCTGCAGTGATGAACCACCTAGAAGGACAAGAGAATTATTTAAACTTTATGCCCTTTTGGCCCTTAGTATTTCCAATGAGACTTATCTACAGTGGTATCTGCCTACAAAAGTCTGGTCTGGGACAACCAACATGGATATGCTCACACATATTTATATGTATAGAGAACCTGATATCTAATATACACATGTACATATTAGTCCGGTAATTATTTATATATATTTACATAAAATGAAACAAACAAAAAAGAGGACTGATATGGCAATTCATGGGAATGAAAAGGTTTATGCATTGTTCTTTCCCAGTTCATCTTGTTTCTGCAAAAAAACAGCGAGGGAGTTCCCTTTGACTGAACATTAAGCCCAAGATTTAGACATTTCTGGCACAAGAAGTTTCCATAGAAAAAGAACTGATCGAAGTTCCGGTGTATTAGTGAGTCAAATTCTGATTTTTTTTCACTGAGATGATGTTCATTTGTGCTTCTCTCAGCAGGCATTTCTTTTTTCCCACTGCAGTTTTCTTTCATTGGAATGCGAAGATTTAGTGGATTTTGATGAATAGTCCTCTCAACAATCAATGTGATGGATGTATCAGCAGCTTAGTCAGAGATTGCAACACATAGGGCTGGGACTTCTAAGCATATCCAGTGACCACATGCAAATGAAGCCTATAGGTCCTGAGCAGACATCTTGAACATGGCCATGCACAATAGGACAACCGTATGTGCTGAATAGTTCAGCTCATCCTGCTCACTAGGCCTAAAGTCCTAAAAGCTTCTGACCCATATGTTGCCTGTGTGCACTCATTTCTGCACAGAAAATCCATAGCGAAGATCTGTTTCTTCTCAAAATCTTTCCAGCAAAGTATTTTTTAAATGTAGACAATTTCATACTGTATGTATGTATGTTCCATACTATATTTATGTATGTACATATAAATTGCATAAATACACTTGCAACATTTAGAAGTTTATAGGATAAGGCAACATATATCGCTACAGAACAAATTCTTCTATTAAAATTTTGAATTAGTAGGAAAAAATCAACCCAAATCAGGTTCTGACTGATACCAGTAAAACGGTATGGCTTAGGTTTTATTGTCTTTATGACCTTAAGCTAGAAAACTTTCTTTTTCATTTATTGAGTTGAAATGTTTTATAGGATGCATGCAAGAAACTATGGCACTTGAGCTGTTTCAGTGTACATTAAGCTACTTTTTGGAGATATTGAGTAATTGCTACTCAGAAATTGTGAACACCAGCAGTTCTGAAGTTCAAAAGCTGACCTATCACAGCACTGCACAATAAGCATGTTTTCCTTCCTCCTCTAATGTTGGGTTTTGCATTGTCTGCTCTGAAGGATACATCATGTCTTTGAATATATTCAGCAAAATTAATAAGTCCAATAAAAGAAGCAGATAACCTTATCAGTATTTCCTTGTGTCGGATCGTAGACTGAGGAAATGAGCATTTGTATGAGCTTTTATAAAACTCTGTTTCTTCAATAATATTGCTGAGTATATAATGGGAAATGAAAAAAGGAGATTGCATATGTAATGGAAATTTTCTGATTTGTATTCAAAATGCATGTTCATAGATACTTTGTAATATTTACGAATTCTAGTGAACAGCACCTCGTGTCTCAATACTCTGTAAACAAATGACCCACAAGCAGCTTGCAACAACTTAATGATCCATAAATAAGAAATATTTTGCAGTTTTTGTAAAAGTTACAGTGGAGATTTTAAAAAATAGATGATAAATTTAAGGTTTTTAACATTGGCTTAGTCACTCTAGGGACTGATGTCTCTTTTTTTTACAGCAAGTGTCCTGTTGGTCCTGGCGATGTCAAAATGTTTCCCCTGGGGATATGGTGTCAAAGCACTGGCAATGAAAAAATATGCGGCATAGCAATAAAATTCCTGGTAGTCTTACTACTGCAGGTGCTATGAGTTAAAAATTTAATATGAATGGTGGAAGAGTTTATTGGTACAATAATAATGAAAGAAGAGTGCTACGTAAAATTATAACAGTTTTCACCCAATGATCTCTTAGGGCTTTGTAAAAGAATTTGGTTGACAATTCCACTACCTGAATAAAACAGAACTGGTAGTGTTACTCAAGAGCACACAATGAGTTGTTTTGCTGCCAGGAATAAAGAAACTTTCTTCCCTCTGTCTATCAAATTCTTCTGTCTGTCCTATCTGTGAAGTACATCCCACATTTGCAGATAGTGTGCTAGATCTGAGAGAATAAACTACTTGTTAAAATTTGTTTCTTTGTGAGGAAAATCTTCAAGATAACCTGCCCTTGGAAAATTAATTTTCTCTGGAATTTTACATATCTTTCTTGGAAATGTCATATTCTGGTCTAGATACTGGATGTCATGGTCTTTCCAAATTTTAGCATGTAACCTGTGCTCACTTCCAATGACTATCTGAAATCTAAGCCAGGCTCTTAGGATCAAGTTTACCCAAGTAGGCTGTACTAAAAAGGTATCATGTGTTCATTGCCTGGAGGTCATCTAAGTAGTCTTTTTCTTCAAATGAAGAAAGGTTATTTCTACAGAAATTTTCAACCTTTGTTTAAGGAAACCATATATAATGTCTTCCTTTCTTCACCTTTATTCCTTCTCCTTTCCTAGTGTATTTCTTATCTACTTAAGCCAATATTGGTTTTGTTTACTGGTCAAGCTCTTAGGTTATCTCTTCAGAGTTCACCAGTACCAGTTATTAGAGATCGAAAACATTCTTTGGTCCACAATCATTAGTTATGAAATATTTTTAGAGAGCTCATCTGAATCCTTTTATGCATTCTAACATGTTTCAGAAGCCTCAATCAGTCCAGGACAATCTCAGCTGTAAATTTTTCCAGAGCAATTATCTTCATTTATGGCCTATGTGTCTTTCCAGCCAACGGAAGCAGACTATGTAATGATTTCCAATTCACACCCCTTCCATTCTCCCATATTTTTTTCTATTTGATATGAGGAAATTAATATAAAAAACCCCAACCTTATGGTTTGCTATGACACTTTAGGGCCAGATACTATCATCTTAATTTGCCCAGGGAATGTTCACAATGTCCATTAATTAAAGCAGATGGTATTCTCCACACAAATTACATGTCTGGACTTTTTTCACTATGGAAAGCCATAAGCACCTCCATAAAAGAACATTTAATTTTGGTGACTAAGTAGACTACACATATCCACGAGAAAATAGACTTTGACTCCTCAAAGCTCCTCTTTCATGGATTCACATGGAGTTACTCATGAGGTAAGAGCATACTCAATATTTTAAAAATTACTGATAGAATATGGACAAGGTATGAAGAATATCTAAGGATTTATCAAAATAATTCATAGAATAGTTTCTTACTTTTAGCTGCCTACTTGCCCAGGACAAATATACTGTGTTTTTTTTGGACAGCGGAAGTGAGTCGCATGGTAGTTGTTAAGTAAGTTTTAGCTCCAATTCTGTTAGAACCAGTATCAATCCTTGAAGCATCAGTTATTGTTCAGTCATCCTTATGATACCTGTGTTGATGATTATTCCTGGAGGTCTGGTGGTTAATCTGCCCTACGCACTGTGGATAGATCATGTAAATTCTTTTGGCAATTTCTCTGTGACTCATAATAGCTGGAAAAGCAATGAATTTCTACTTAAACTTCTGTTTAGATTTCTGTTAAAAAGTGTACATTTTAAGTGAAATTAAAGGATTTAATTGTCTATATTTTTAACATTTTTTTAACCTCTGTAACAGAATCTTTTAACATTTGACAGAAGTTTTTAACATTTGAATAACAGAATTTTAACATTTGACAGAATTTTTAAACATTTTTTTAACCTGTTTGACAGAATCACAGTGTCTGGCAATCACAGAATAATCTACTTTATCATCTCTGTGTTGATCTAGGACAGGTTGGCCAATCTCTACTTCCCTGGATCCTCATTCTGGCCCTTTCTGAAAGGTAAGAGTGTAATTTTCTCTTTCCCACTCTTCAAGGATCTTTTTCAATGGCTGTGACCTTTCAAAGGTAGTTGAGAGTGACCTCACAGTGACATCAGCCAGTTCCCTCAGTACTCATGGTACACCTTGTAAGATCTTGAGTATGTCCAGTTTGTTTAAACGTTCCCTATTCTGGTCTTCCTCCACTGATGGTGTTTCTTCCTTGCTCTAGATTTTCTATTTGGTCTCATAGACCTGCGACTGCTGAAATCAAAGCTTGCCAGTAAAGATCAGGATAAAGGTGTTTTACCCCAGTTTTTTCTCTGTCATTGGTCACTAGGTGTTCTGCTCAATTCAGCAGCAGGCGCATGTTTTTCCTAGTCTTTCTTTTGCTGCTGATGCACCTGTAGAAGCCCTTCTTGCTGACTTTCATGTCCTTTGCCGGAATCAAATTCCACATGAACTCCTAACTCTGGTCCCTGCACGCTCTGACAGTGACTCTATATTCCTCCTGGGTATCCATATATGCAAACTGATGACAACTATCATTTCCACCCTTCTATTTTACTTATTTTCATAAATTCAGACCATATCAGGTCTATGAATATGAAACATTGTTTTTATCATGATTTATTAGGATACTGACGTCATAAGCAGCCCTGGGCAAGAACTGGATATTCTGCTTTACACAGTCAGTTCTTTTTGGTTCTTCCAAAATGGTTTTTCTATTAAGTGAAACTGTAAAAAATAATGTTATGAGGGCATCAAAAAAGCTATCACAGAAAAATCTGTTTATTTTGTCTTTCCTAAATTTAACATTCCTCTCCACAACATTGTTTTCTTTCTAAAAAGCAATCTCAAATAAGGGAATGGAAATATTCCAATCTGAGAAACAGGAAAAAATGTCCATAAAATAGACAGTTTAAGAAAACATCTTAATTTTTGCTACTAACAAAATTCTCTTTAATGTATATATAACCAAATTCCGACTTGCAGTAACAATGACTGAAGAAGATAGTCCATGACTATAATATCTATGTCCCAAACCATAATTTAAGACTAACATCAGGAGACTTCTTTGTGTTCTAACTTCTCCTTTGTCACAGACATTTCAATCCCATTGAAGAAGATTCACAGTACAACACAAAAGCACAATGCAATAATTTACTTCCATACATACACCTGTATATGCATATAGTGGTATAAGCATCAATGCGCTAGCAATTCTAGGTGTAAATATAGATATAGGTATGAGTATAGTCTTTTCTTACTGAAAAGAAGGATTTTTGCAAACTACTAAATCATCTAACCTAATTCCTGAAATACTATAAAACATAATAGACAAGGTCTGTGCCTGTAAGGAGAATTTCTTTTCATCCCAACTTTCCATGTCTTCCTAGGGCATGTCATCTTCCACCTCAGAATCTTTCCCTGACTCTTCCAGTTTCCTCCTCCTCCTTTGTGCTTAATTCATTTCTCATCTGCACTACACCCCTATGGCACTTATTCTGCTTCCATCTCAGAGGTTCTTAAGTCATAGCCTTTAAGTAACTGTTTTTCTAAGCCATGCCGATGCAACTGACATGTCCTGCTTGGGGGAGTATTTCTTCCTTGTATGTTTTATAACAACACACAGTTTCAATGATTTTGCCATTTTACAGGCTTTTGCCAAGCACTCTGTCTTTTCCATTTCTGTTACTTGCACTGTTTGTCAGACTGGTTCAAAATAAAGAAAGGATTTTTGGGGCCATCCCGGATTGCAATTACTGGTGCCAAGAGAGGCTGCTTCCTTGCTCTTCTCAGTGCAAGTTTTAATGTAATCTTTCACGACTGAATCAGAAACACAGCGTACTTTCTGATATGTTTATTGAATTGTTCTATTGATTTCAGTTTTAAGGACACCATGACATGTTTTCCATGTAAGGGTACCAGAACACACTCGATAGGTTGCAGTACATTAAAGACAAAAGAAACTATGAGATAGGCCATGTTGTAGGCTATATTCATGTGTGAAAATATAGAACCAATGGCTAAGAGCTTTGATCATTTCCTATAAGAAGAGAAGAGAAGAGAAGAGAAGAGAAGAGAAGAGAAGAGAAGAGAAGAGAAGAGAAGAGAAGAGAAGAGAAGA